>JANVCC010000073.1:793111-814547 GCA_025345505.1 Todiramphus chloris collaris
TTCACTCAAACTGTTCGATATCCGTCTGATTTCACTGTACGAAACCCAACGCTTCGACAATCAGCTCGTTCGGGCTTCACCGGAGCGGGGCGGCCGCGGCCGCGGCGGGACGGGACCGGCCCGGGGCGGGGGGATGCCCGGGGAGCCCCGGCCCGACCCTCCGCGGGGGGCGGCTGCCTCTGCGCTTAGGGAACTCTGCACTTTCTAAGGCAAGAATACTCTTCTTATTTTGATTTTTCTTTTTTCGTTGCATATTTAATAGAGGAAATTTGCCTCCGATTCCTTTTATTTTTGTTGTTGTTGTTGTTGCTTTTTCTTTCTTTCTTTTTTTTTTTTTAATTAAACGAGATTTCGTTTCGCTGTGTGTGTGCTGAACGAAATTTGGTGTCTGTGTACGCTGCAGCATTTCAAATAAATCATGCACGTTTTACCTCACCCTCCTGCCTCCTGGAGTTACTGCGCCCGCCGGGCACGGCTCCGGGGATCCCCCTTTTCTCGGGCACCCCCTTTTCCGAAGCGATTCCTCCAGCCCATCCCCGCCGCCTCCGGCCGCCGGCTCCCATCGTGGTGCGGAGCTCGGCCCTTCCACCTAGGTGAGGAAAGAAACGAAACGCAACGAAAAGCAACGAACGGCGGGGCCGAGCTGCCCTTGCTCACCCCGGGCCGGAGCGGGAGGCTCCCCCGGAGCGAACCCCCCCGGGTTCCAGCTCCACCGCCGGCTCAAGCCGGGGCTGCATCCTCGACGTGTGTTCGTCCCTTCCCCACCCCGCACCAGCCCAAATTCGGTGTGTTTTGAAGCTCCACCTGTGGCTCCCGGGGTGGGTTCTTCTTCGGAGCCCGGTGGGTGCTCCCAGGGGCTCAATTCGTTGGCGGGGGTCGTGCGGAGAGCAGCCCGCAGCGCCCGGACGCTCCCGCCAACGGCTGCGGGGACCGACCGGGTCCCTCGCCCCCCGCCCCGCCGTCCCCCGAGGTGGGGAGGGGGTGTCCCTTCGGGCAGCCTCTTATTCCTCCCCGGCTCTCACCGGGCTGCGATTTGAAACGGCTGAGAAAAGGACTTTCGAAGTCCCGGCTCCGCTCCTCGCGGAGTTTTCATCTCCCGCAGCTTCTCGTGTCGCAATCTCTCCCGAAACGAACCGAAGCCTCTTGGCAGCGGGGGGAGAGTCCCTCGGGCATGTCCCGGGGAGCAGGGCAGGTGAACAAGAGTTTGGGGGTTTGTTTGCTTGGGTTGGACTCTTTTTCTTGTTGTTTTGGTTTTCGGTTTGCTTTTGTTTGTTTGTTTTTTTTCTTTTGTTTTTAAATAACTTATTCGGGGAAAAATAAATTTCGAAATGCTGCACCCCGACAGCCCCGCGGCGGGTCGGAGCGGCCCCCGAACACGCCGATTTTACAGGAAAAATAAAATAGTGATAATTAATAATAATAATAATAAAATCTAAGAAGAGGGAAAATTGTGCAGCGCCCGAAATAAGTGCCGGCGGAGCGAGCGGGGCAGGCTCGGCGGTACCGGCAGAGCTGTGCCCGATCTGCCTGCGTGGGCTGGGGACGGGACCGGCCCCCCGGCCCGGGCGGCTCGGAGGGGAGGTAGGTGACCAGCCCCGGTTCCCACCCCAGCCCACCCGGATCTGGTCCTGGGCTCTTCTCAAACCCCATCCCCTCCTTTGTTCTTTCGCTCCGTTCCTGTTTTTTCCATGAAGCGAAAAGCGCATTTTCATAAATAGACCTTGGCCAAGTGCTGGCGATGAAATTTTAATGAAGGCTGGATGCTGAGTGCTGCCCGGGGGGGCCTTGGAGAATCAGCTCCGCGCAGCATTAGCAGGGCCCTCTTCGCTCTCAAGCCTCCCCCCCCCCCCCCCCCAGTTCCCCGGTTCTCCCTCGCAGACATAACACACTCCCGTCTGCTGCTGCTCCTACTTCTCCCCCCCTCCACACGCCCCCCGGCCACCCCCTCCTCAAAGCCGGGAGCCCGAGCCCTGCCCGGGGGTGAGGTGAGAGGCAGCCGGGGCTGGCACCCGGTGCGGGGGATGCTGCTCTGGGCTGGGGTCGCTGCCCGGTGCTGGCAGCTCACAGGTGCCTCTGTGTGTGTCGTGTAACCCCCCCCCCCCCCCCCAACACACACACACCCCAGCTCTTAAAAGTTTGCAAAGGCAGCGATGCAATATTTATCACCCGCGATCATAAAAAGGCGAGTCGGTATTTCCCAAGCACAAATGCAAAGCGCTCGGCTCGGGAGCCGGAGCGGGGCCAGGCTCTCGGGGCTCCCCCGCGGGTGCAGAGCAAAGCCCCGGCCCCCGGACGCCAGGTAAGTGCCCTGGGCTGGGGGGGGAGGTCTGACCGGGGGCGAGAGTGAAGAACGGGGCAGCCCTGGACAACGGACAGCGGCTCCAGGGGCTGGGAAGGGCAAGGCAGCGCTTGCGGGAGTGGTGATGAGGCCTGATGAACTCATCACACACAGGAGACCGGGCAGGGGATTGATCCTGCTCCTGCTGCTGCCCCTGCTCCAGCAGGACCTCCTGTGTCCAGATCGGGTGTAAGGCTCTGGGATGCACTTGGGGAGGGGGAGGGGTCTGGGCAGAGGTCAAAAAGATCCCATTTGCATCCCACCCACTGCTCCTCAGTAACCACCTACTAGGCACAGGTCAGGGAAAAGCTGCTGGTTCTTCCTGGCAGAAAGTTTGAGAGCCACGACGGTCTGGAGACACATCCCAGCCATGGTCCTGCAGCTTGGTTTCTGTGTCCGGCTCCTGCTGCTGCTCCCCAAGGTGCCACGGTTGGGGAAAGGTTGGTGGGCAGGGGTGGGAAGGTCGGGAGCAAGTCCAGGGCTGGGACAGCAGACAGAGCCTTGGAAGAAGGAAAAGAATTGGGCACAGAGGTGTCATGGGATCATTCGTGGTCCCTGTTCCTGGAGTGCAAAGGACCCCCCCTCCCCCCGAACCATGACCCTAGAGCCAAAATAGCATTAAATGAAAGGAATTAAATCAATATTGGACTGGACACTCAGCTCTCACTGGTATTTTTTTTTTCACTTGAGGTTTGAGACATAAGGCACCCTTGAGACTTAGCAAACCTGTTGCTTTGGCAGCACACCCACCTCCAAGGGTACCTGCTCACCCACCCAGAGCTCAATGAGAAGGTGAAGGCCACCCTAGAGGACTTGGTTCCTAATCTACCTCCAGGCTGGTGGAATGGGTGGAGTGGGCCAGGCCTTCTGCCTGCCCCAGCATTCCAGTCAGGAGATGCAGGTGCATCCTGGGAACCCAAAAGCATCACACACAGCTAGTGCACCAGGGATTTGAGCCTCAATAAAGATGTATTTGGGGGTCTTCAGATCACAGGTGAGTGTAGACCATGGTCAGTGGAGAGGACCCAAGGGGTCTAGAGTGTCAGCTCATCCCTTTTCACCATCAGCATCTGAATTGGGGCAGGTAAATGGTGCTCCAGAGGCATCTTACCTCCAAGCCTATAAAGATGCTGAATGACCAGCTCAGATGGAGGCATCGACGGATGAGAACGTGACAGCTTAGCAGAGACGAGTCCTACCTCTGGTGCTGCAAAGGCTTCCTGAGGAAAGCTGCCCACCAGTTCTGTGCTGCTGAAGCTCTCAGACATCAGTTCTTGGAGCTCTGCCCAGGAAGCCCTGGGAGATGGTGCGTGACCCTGTAGCGAGGATCTCTCTTGCAGTACAGTCCTTACTTCCAAGCTGCTTAGCTCCATGCCACGGTTTTTTATAGTTGGGGATTTTTTTCCTGAAAAAAAAACCAAACAAGACCCTCCAAGCATCTGGGCATCCAATCCCCCTGAGCATATAGAAAAGCGTTGCAGGCCAGCGTGCCCATGGCACCACCCTCCAAAGTGCACAGGAATGTGTTTAAAGCTCTCTGTGCTCTGCTGAACTTGAGTCTGGCAACTCCAGGAAAACAGATGTGTTTGAAGAAGTCTTGGGGGAAGGAAGATATTTTAGAACAGAGTAATTTAGGTCAGGGTATGGCTGCAAGGCTGCACCAGATCCCTCTCACCCCACTTTCTTTCTCAGGCACAGGGACCGACTGTGGTTCCTGAGCTCAGGGTGCCAGCAAATGGTGCCAGCACAGCTCATGTGTCAGTAACGGATCACACGGCCAAAGGGCCAACCTCTCCTACGAGGCCAGGCTGGGAGAGCTGGGGGGGTTCAGCCTGCAGAGGAGGAGGCTCTGGAGAGAACTTCTGGTGACCTTGCAGGACTTCAAGGGGCCTGGCAGAAACATGGGGAGAGACTTCTGAGCAAGGCCTGTTGGGACAGGACAAGGGGGGATGGATTTAAACTGAAAGAGGGAGATTTAGACCAGAGAGAAGGGAGAAATCTCTGATGCTGAGGGTGTGGGAACCTGTGCCAGGCTGCCCAGAGGGGTGGTGGCTGCCCCATCCCTGGCACCATTGCAGGGGAGGTTGCCCGGGGCTCTGAGCACCCTGCTCTAGGTGCAGATGGCCCTGCTCCCTGCAGGGGGTTTCACCAGAGGAGCTTGAGAGGTCCCTGCCCACCCAAACCAGCCTGGGATTCTGTGAGTTCCCCACTGCAAAGGGAAACAAGGCAAGGAAGGACAGCTGGATCGTCAGGGGACCATCCGTGTGTCCCATCTCTCCACCCACGGAGCTTGTAGCTCTAGTCCTCACACAGAGCTTTGAAGGATGCAGGGAACCAGTAAGGTTTCCACCACCACCAGCCATCCCCTGTACCAGCAACAGGCATTGCCTGTTCCCAGAGAGACAACTCCAGTCTGAAATGTGTGTTGCTGAACCAGCCTGGACACCCGAGGAGGGCTACGTGAAGCTTCTCGTTCAAATATTACTAGCACGTCACAGCTTTGGGTCTGGAGGAGAGAAAATGCTCCATGTTCTTTAAAAGATTCTTGCCTTTGAAAGCCATCCAGGTAAAGGGTGCCCCTGCTGACGGACTCTCTTCTATTATTCTATGTGTTTTAGTGCAGAGCAGAGCAGATGCATTTTTAAAGAGGCCGATGCTTGAAGTCGGCTCTGCTCTACTACAGGGGAAAAAGGAGTAAAGCCGTAATTAGAGGCTTCGTAGGTGCCCGAGCAGGGAGGAGAACAGCCGGGCTTGAGGGGGAACCCAGGACGAAGGCTGGCAATTAATTGTCTTTGGAACGAGTTTGGGAAGTGGGGCAGGATCCTTCATGGGGCAAACCCCACTGCTGGCTGCAGTGTCGGGGGCAGGCAAGGAAATTGTATCACACGCAGAACAGTAGAGGTGGGAAGGGCCCTCTGGAGATGCTCTGGTGCCACCCCCTGCTCCATCCAGCAGGGGCACCCAGAGCAGGGGCCCAGCAGCGCAGGGTCCAGCCGGGGTGGGAATCTCTCCAGAGAAGGAGACTCCACAGACTCTCTGGGCAGCCTGGCACAGCCTCCCACACCCTCACACCAAACAACTTTCTCCTCCTGCTCAGATGGAACCTCCTGGGTTCCAGTTTGTGCCCACTGCCCCTTGTCCTGTCACTGGGCACCCCTGAGCAGAGTCTGGCCCCAGTCTCTTGCCCCCCAGGGCCCTTTAGCTCTTGTTCAGCATTGCTCAGCTCCCCTCTCAGGCTGCTCCTCTCCAGCTGCACAGCCCCAGGGCTCTCATCCTGTCCCCAGCACAGAGATGCTCCAGCCCCTCAGCATCTTCCCATCATCCTCACTATGCCCTTCCCCAAGTCATCACACTTCACACGTACCACGTCCTGGGTCAGGCCATGGGTTTCCCATCTGTGCTCTTTGCTCTCTGCTACCAAACCCTCCCCCAGCTCAGAGAAGCTGCTGGGGATTCTGTCTGAGCAGGGGGTGCAGGATCAGGCCCCATATTGCACGGTCCCGTGGCAGCTCAGCTACACCAGGTGAGGAAAGGACTGTCTGTGGTGTTGGACCAAGTCAGGGCATAGTGGCAGGGGTAGGTTGGGTGGCTTCTTCTGAGCTGAAGAGGAAACATCTCAGTGGGCAGAGGAGATGTGCAGGGAAAGCCTGGGGAAGGCTCATGAGGTGGGGGAAAGCTGAGATGTGCTGGGCTGTGTCACTGCAGCTGACCCCCAAATGTGGGTGAAAACTTACAGACCTCAGCTTCTGGTCACCCGAGGATCACATTCTGCACTGCAGAGACTGAGCCACGGTCCACCCAGTCTGGTCAGAAGACAGTGGGAGCCCCAGAAAACAGCAGAGAAAGCTGGTTGTCACTTACCCTTGAACTATTACCTGCTTTGAGCTTCCAAGGAGCAAATTCCGAGTTTCCTCTGCTTGCTACCAAAAGCAGGAGCTGGGATGTTCAACCTGCCTGAGGTATGAGCAGCTTTGGCACTCGACTCCAGCGTTCAAAGACCTGCATGTGCCACGTGCTCATCCCGGTCACAAGGGACCCTAATAAAGATACAAGTGTTTGGTTTGGTTTGCTTTAAATCTGTGTTAAAGGGACGCCTCCAGAACTTTAATCCCGTGCTTTTCCCATGCAAAGACCAAGGCCTTCATCTTGCCAACCCTCACCCACAGGAACAGTCCCCTACTTACCCTAGTGAATCCCTGAGGGACCTCACCAGTCCCTTCTTTTGAGCCCTAAGCCCCCAGGAAGTGCCACGGGATTCGGCTTTGCTTCTCTGGGTGAATCAGGGAGCAGGTAAGTTCACAGGGGATTTCAGAAACTCAGGGATCCTGGTGATAGAGAGATCAGAGATTAAAATCTATCCGTTAATCTGCAGCATCTCACCAACATTTCAGGCAGCTATAGGAAAATGCGAGCTCTCTGAGAAATGGGAAAATGTCAACTAAGAACAATGTTTTATTTATACCAGGCAAGGAAGGTTTTTCGTTTCACACAGGAAAAAAAACCAAAAAACCTCATGTGGGTTTGTATAAAATGCCCCTCGACTCCTCTGTGACTCCCCAGCTGCCTCCTGTGACCCAGAGGGGGCTGGCTTGGCAGAGCTTGCTTTCATCTGCCGCGTGCCCCACGGCCCTTGGCCCAAGCGAGCCAGCAGCAGCTCTGCCTCGCTCACCACCAGCTCCAGGACAGCACTTCCCAGCCTCCCTGCGTGTGACTCTTGGCTAAAGAGTGGAGCAAAGCCGTGGTCGTCCCTTCCACAAACCACAGCACCCAACTCAAGGAGGAAACGCCAGCTGGCCTGGTGATATGATGGGGGAGCATCCACCACACACGTTCATCCATTCTGAATCTTGGCACCTACCCAGACTTTGAACTAGCTCCTAACACCGAGATTAACGATTCAAGGCAGGATTTTTCCTGTGGCTTATCAATATTGGCACTATGTCCCTTGGGGTGCCAGGTGAGAGCAGCGTTCAGGGTCCTCAGGTTGGGCATGGCAAATTCAGTGTCTCATTTTTAGCCATGTGCTGCTGGCAGTGAAACATCGACGCAGGGCTGGGTGAGGATCCCACTGGTGGTTGTGGCTTTAAAGTAAAAAAGAGTAGATTTCATCAGCTGAGTGGACAATTTCTTACGATGAGGGTGGTGAGACACCAGAACAGGTTGCTCACAGAAGTTGCAGATGCCTTGGAATTGTTCAAGGCCAGGGTGGCTGGGGCTGTGAGCACCCTGCTCTAGTGGGAGGTGTCCCTGCCCATGGCAGGGGGGGTGGAATTGGATGACCTTTAAAGTCCCCTCCAACCCAAACCCTTCCCTGACTCTGTGAAGAGGTGGCAGCGTGTCCCAGGATGAGCACAGCTCCCGTCGTGCCACGGTCTGTGCTGGCTGAGCTAAGAAGGGAGGGATGTTTCCCCCCCCAAACCCACCCTGTCTTCCTGGTCAGGGGGGCACTCACACCTGGGGGGTTCCCTCCTCCTGCTCCTCCAGAAGGACCCACTGGCACAGACCTTCTCACATCTCCTTGCGGGTGCTGGACGTGCCTGGCCTCTGTCTGCTCTGCTCTCCCACCTCCTGCAGCAGGAGCTAAGCTGGTCTGCTCGGGCAGACAAACTGGGACCCAACCAAGAGCAGAGAGATGCCTGGGGAGTCCCAGATTCAGCCTCTCCCATCAGAGACCCAAACCTCCCCCAGGCTCCAACTTGTCCCATCAGAGAGCCAAACCTCCCTGCAGGGAGGCAGCCCAACCTCCCCTGCTTGGGCTGATGGCTTCTGATGACTCTTCCTGGAGAGGCTTCAATTGTCTTTGCCCGGGTGTCTCCATCAGCTGCTTCTCCTGCTGCCAGTGGATGGGAGCTCTGCCTGCCTCCCCGTTCTCGCATGGATTCTTTCTTTCCCTGGCTGTGCTGTTTGGTGCAGAGCTAAGGGAGCTTTTCAAGCGTGCTGCCTGTATGTCTTTATTAACAGGCACAGCTTAGGGAGGGGGTTGGGGGGCAGGGGGGGGGAATGGCTCAGCTCTGGATGCACTCCGCAGCCAAAACCATGGGAATCTTCTGCTCTACAACTGTTCACAGCCCCCAACAGCTGCGCAGTACAGCCGGCCGGAGCAGCAGGACACGGGGTCAGTTCTCTGGCCATGACTAATTCATCACGAAGTGCAGCCCCTCTGCTTGGTACCTTTGTGCTGCTGTCTCCTCTGGTGTAAAGGCAGGTGGGTAGACAGGGACGTGTCCCCGAGGGGTGCGAACCAGCCGGGGAGGGGGGTGGGCAAGGGGGGCAGGCAGATCGAGATGCTGAGTTGTATTCCCTCGTGGCTCGAGGAGAAGCCCAGCTCTGTTGCGACACAGGGAGTGAGAAGCGGTCAGTCTATTCGTGATACCGGCTTACGAGGTACAGGTTTCCCTCGGGAAATTTTGAGCCCTGGGTCAATTTTTGTTCTTGGATACGCTGAAATCAAAGCAATCATTCCCGACAGTACTCACACTGCTGAAAGCCAGGTCTCCAGGAGTCCCTCTGCCTGTTACTGAGCTGTGCAGCCACCTCACTGCAGGGTCCAACGCTGCCATGGCCCCTGGGAGCAGGGAATGAGCAGAGTCCCAGTGTCTGGACACAGACCTCCAGCTTTGATTTCTTCCAGAAGTTGCCAGGACCTGTTAGAGACGGCAAGAGATGAGAAAAACAGGTTTGCCTGTCACCTGGGAGCTGGTGTCCCATTGAAATAACACACTGACCATAGGATCACAGACTGGTTTGGGTGGGAAGGGACTGCTCAGGGTCATCTGGTGCAACCCCCTGCAGGGAGCAGGGCCATCTGCACCTAGAGCAGGGTGCTCAGAGCCCCGGGCAACCTCCCCTGCAATGGTGCCAGGGATGGGGCAGCCACCACCTCCCTGGGCAGCCTGGCACAGGCTCTCCCCACCCTCAGCAGCAACAGTTTCTCCCTTCTCTCCGGTCTAAATCTCCCTCTTTCAGTTATAACCCACCACCCCCTGCCCTGCTAAAAAGACTTGTGCTGCTAAAAAGTCCGTCCCCATCACGGTGCTGCACCAGCCCAGAAGAGGGCAGAGCCTCAGACACGATTATGGACTCATCCCTCTGATGTAACAAACCTCAAGCCCTGGCCAAAAGCTCTTGACCTTCTGCCACCCCACATCGACCCTGCAATCCCATTTAGATGTGACGTTTTCCTTCGCTCCCTGTCTGGAAGGTGCTGTTGAGCAGCTGCCGTGCCCTGCACCAGAAGCAGCTGCATTAAGCTCTGCTCTTGCCCGGGGAAGTGGCTGCTTCTTGCCATGATGGCTGAGCATCTCCCCTGTGAATGGCTGGCTGCTCTAAGATACCAACTGAGCCAGCCACATGCTTCATAATGTCAATTGTAGTTCAGTGTTAATTATTTATGATAAAACTTCATAATGTGCTGTTAAATGGGCTGCAGGATATTTTGGTTAAATTAAGGAAACCTTCAAGCTCCCTCTGTAGGGCTTTGCTCTTTGGGCCTCGCTGAGAGCAAAGGTTCAATTAAAGCTTCAGGGCTGTGGCCTCTGCCTATGGCCTCCAATTATTCCAATCACGGGAGCGTGGAGATCAATTCACGCAGCTCGGCTCCGTTCTTTCCGACAGTAAAATTCCAGGTGAAGCGTTTATCAGCAGGACTCCAAAGCTGGGGCTGCAGAGCCTACCTGAGTTTGCAGCGAGCCTGAAACCCCAGCTCTGCTGCCTCCCGAGCCTGGGCTCGCCCCGTGCCCACCCCAGACGGATGGATGGATGGACAGCCGTGGTTCAGCTGCCTCGGGGTGCTGCGGGGAGGATGGGGCTGGGCAAACACATTGCCCTCGGTCTCCTGCGCTGGTCTGGCAGATTGGGCTCAGGTTCTCCTACACCCTGCAGACGTGGAGAGCGGAGCCACCCCGGTGGGGACAGCCCCGCTGCCCTTGCTCGCTGCTGGAGGTCTCCACACTGCTCATCCTGCCTTTCCTGGGACGTGAATCTGCCACCCACGTCCCCAGAGCCACCTCTGCCAAGCAAGGGAGAGGGCACTCGGTCTGCTTGGCCCTGCAGGGCTCAGATGCAGGCAGAGGTGGGGGCAGATGGGGCTCCCACCAGCTCTCAGAGGCTGCTCAACTGTTATACCTGTTCTTCAGAATCCTCCAGTGATTTGGAGCCTTTCAGAAGAGGCCAAGGTGGGACCTCCTCTCGCCACCTCAACGTGCAAGGGGATGTGCTGGTGTTGAGCAGCTCACGGGGGACTTGCCAAGGCCTGAGAGGGGACTTTATTCTGACTGCAAAAAAACACAATTGCAGGGAACAGGGAAACCAGAGAGTGACCAAAACCAGCGCTCAGGGACCAGACCCTGTGCTCAGAGGTGGCTGCTCTTTCCTCTGCCCACTTCCTCTAAACATGTCTTGACCCCATTTCTGAGCAGGGTGGACGAGAGCCCCGAGGAGGGAGAAGAATTTCTGGGTGTCTGTCTGTCCATCCTCTACAGCACTCCTTTCCCAGGAGGATGAGCTTCACACCCTGCAGCCCCAGACATCCCCGGACCTCACCTTTGCAGATGGGTGCGTTTGCTCCCAGCCCCTCTTCTCTTCCTCATTCGTGGGACGTTGTTCTCACCTGATCAAGCGCTCCCCAGCGAAGGGTGATGGAGCTGCTCGCAGGTCAGTTTGTTAATGGTGCTTTGCTCTCTCCGCTCGCCGATGGGTTAGACCACGATGCTCCGGCTCCCTGCCTGGACAGAGGCCAAAGCCACAAAGTCCTCTCGGGGTGGCTGGCTGAACGCACCTCGCCTCGCATCGATCCCACGCGCAAGCGCTCCCTCTGCTCGCTGGGAAGCCCGTGGGGACGCCGGAGAACCTGGCAGAGAACCCCACGGTGGGCTCCACTTCGCATTTCCGCAGTGGCCTGTTTGCTCTGGCAGAGACCACCGTACCTAGGCGTGCCTTTAAGCCACCCCGCAGCAATCCCCCCTCCCCAAGGTGGGCACCTCCATGGGATCTTGCTTTTCCCCCTGGCCCTGCTGTGTGGTCACTACTTGTGCAGTTGTGTGAGGCTCAGGGGAGACCCTCTGGTAGCTGTCCCAAATTCCCTGTGTCTCCCATCTTCTCCCCACAGCCCATAGCTAAGCACAAAGCCCTCTGATGAGAAGAGGACCCCCCCCCAGAGGGTCTTTCACACCCTGTGGTGCCAAGGAATGTATCCATACTTTATGGGTGGCTTTGAGTGGCCACAGGCTATGACAGAGATGAGGATGGTTCTTGTAGCTTGGTTTGGGAGAAGATTGTCCCCTGCAGTCAGCAGCAGCAAAAGGGGCTGCTGGTGTCTACTGAGCTCCGGCTCCTTGGCCTGCTGGGCTGGAACTGCCCCTTGCCAAGGAGCAGGGGGTGATGTGGTGGCACCGGTCCGGGATGGTGCCAGGGTTTGACTCGTCTCCTGTGACCTGGGGGCTGTGTCTTGGGGATGGCAGGGAGAGAGGGGAGGTCACCCTGCAAGGAGAACAGCGTGGGTGGAAGGGAAGCTGCTCACCTGCCTTTCTCTAAGCGCTGACATCACACAAATGATTGGTGGCCAGGGACAGATGACAGCGTATCGTGCTTTTTTTTGCTGGGCGAGGTTGGAGCTGGGAGGTCACTTGAGCGTTACCAGCCCCGACCACCAGCAGAGAGGATCTGATAAAAACCTGCTCCTGGACATCTTTCCAAAGGCGGGCATGTGGAGGAGAGAGGACTCGGGTCGGTGGTGACAGAGCTGCTCTCTGCTCCCCGCTGAGCGCAGCAACTCGCTCCTCCAAAGCAACAGGCACCCAAAACGTGAGGGCAGAGACAGGGAAGACAAGGATCCCCTCGAACCCGAGCAGGCGGGCGTCGGGAGCGGGTGACGGAGCACTTTGCAGGGGCTGGAAGTGCCGCTTGCCTCTGCGCCAAGCCTTGATGGCTTCACTCTGCTTCGTAAGGCTCTTAGCTCCCGTGGGCTGGAGCCAGCCTCCCTCCCAGGGCTGGCAAGGCAGGGAGGGAGATGGCCTCTGGCAAGCTGCTCCAGATATTGAACTCTGTCAAAAGCTCTCCTGTTCAGGGGTCCACGTTCTGCTCTAGGCTATCAGGGCGATAGAGGCTAATTGCCCTCGGGAGGATGCAGGCAGAGCCAGATGCTGCCAGGAGCAAACGCCTGCCCGGTGCTCCGTGTCCCACTCCAAACGCAGGGGCACTGCCTCCACGTGAACTTTTTATGAAACAATAAAGCATCCACCAAACGTTTCCATGCAAAGATCTTCTGCTTTTGTGGCTCCCGTTGCTAAAATCCTCACTAAACAGCAATTTTCCCTGATGGCCTTAATTCATCTGCTCTGAAACCTTCCCACAAAGAAAAGGAGATCTTCAGGAGTATGACATCCAGGGAAAAGAGCTGGGCATGGGGAGTGCTTGGCAGGGTTGAGCTGCTGTTGCTCCTGATCCAGCATCTCAGGTCCTGGTTTATCCCTCTTAATGCTGAACCTCAAACGATACAGATAACTGGGGACAGCAGGGCAAGGCAAAAAGCATCCTCAGACCACTGCCAAAGAAGGGTTCCTGTCTTCACCTTTGCCTGGAAGAGCACGGGGGCCTGGGCAGTTCCCCACCTGTGCTTCTGTGGTGGACAAACCTTTCTCTCAACTTCCCACCTCAGCAAAAGAGGACCCAAACCAGTTGATATTTTAGCACCTCTGAGTGCAGCACATCCCTGTCCCACAGGGCCACCTTCTTCTCTGACCATGCTCAACTTCAGACCTCTCCTGGCTTATTCCTCCTCAGAACTGAGCTCTGAGTATGGGCAAAGGCAGCAGAGGAGCTGCTGGATTTTGACTCTGGTTGGAGAGTAGCAAACAGCCGCTGCTCCAGCAACAGCCTCTGATCAGTTCTCCATGGGCCCCAACGCAGCAATGGAAGGAAGGATTCTCCCACTGAGGGTGTCAGCCTCTTCTCATTTTGGAGGGCTCTCTCCTTTCTTTTTCTCTTGCCTTTATTTTCTTTTTTTCCCCTCCAGCTTTTCTCTTCCTCTTTTTTTTCCTTTTTCTCCTTTTTTCTCCCACCCCCCCCTCCTTTGCAGCCTCTGTTCTTCATCCATTATTTAGGCTTTTCTGACTGTAACAGCAACATTCACCTTGTATACCTTGTGTGGGGTTTAAAATATAGATAAAAGCAGAAGGTCGAACTTGAAACACAGATTCTGACGGTTGCTGCTGACTTTGTCTGGAAGCTACAAAATCTGGAGCTGCCCAGTGATGGTGTCGGTACGGTTGGGGTTTTTTTTGTTTTTCTTTTTTTCCTCTGGTTGATATTCCTGCAAACTGCTTTGGTATTTGATGTTTTCATTCGGCCTTTCAGTTTCTAAAAGTTCTGGGGCTTGGCTGGCTGCAGGACAGGGGAGCTGGACTCATGCAACTTTTGCTTCGAGGTCTCATCCTGACCCATCGTGGCAGTGCCTGCAAATGCCTGCTGGCCTCCTGTCCAAAATGAGGGGTCTCCATCCCAGATCCAGCAGCCTCTAATTGGCACCTCCGGTAGGAGATTCAACAAAGCTACGGACCTACCCTTTCAATTATAAATGCCCATCTTTCTTTCATGTCTGCTTTCTTCAGCCGTCGAAGCAATCCGGTTTTGAAGGCCAAATGTTGGTGGGAAACAAATTTCCAAGTCAATACGTGAAGAGTCCCAGAAAACATACTTTCTATTTGAATGGCCACGGGGCAGCCAGGGCATCCTTCCAACCAGGAAGGAGAGACATGCCACGCGACAAGGCCGACCAATCGCAAATGAGGTCTGACGTTGAATATTCACCATGGATCCGGAGGTCTGCTAATGAGACTGAGCACACGTGGCCAACAAGGAAATTGATGACATTCCCCCAGCAGAAAAAGAGATCCAGGCCAATGAACAACACGTGGTTGTGTGTTATTCACCCAGTTCAAAAAGATCCAATCCGTAACATTTGGAATCAGGAGGTTCATCTTCCCGGAGCCCAATACTTTAACCTTACTTGTCCATGATTCCTTTATTCACTTTACTGACACCTTCATGGAAGACATCTGGCCTGCAGAAGGATCCCAGTGAAGAGGCTCCCTCTTTTGATGGCTAGAAGGGGTCCTAGGGAAGAAATCAGCTGATAAGCACCATCAGATGTCACAGCACTGAGCAACTTTGAAGAGCAAGAAGGGCCCATCGGCAGCAGGGACCACCTAAAGGAAGAGCTGCAGTTAAAAGACAGGACAGGACGGTTTTGCTGTATAAAGTTGGTGAGAGAGGGATGAGCAAACCCTCAGCTGGGTGGCTGGTGAGGAGTAGATGGTGAATAGTACACATCTGGCTCCTTGGTCTTCAAGACATTGCTGCTTCTCTGAGATGGGGCAGCAGGTGAAGGTCATCCTCCAAAAAGGTCCTTTATTTAGGTAAACACACTGACCTGGAGTTGGAAATGCTCTCAGGATGGGCTGAAGTGCCATTTGAAATGAAGATGCTACTGGAGGAAGGCCATCCATGCCAACCAGCATGTACCAGTAGCAGGGTGGGAGATATCCTGGGGTTTGTCCGCTGGGAGGTTAATGGGGCATATTCTTACTCTTCACAGAGGATTTACGGGGAACAAAGGGACTGACACACTTAAAAACAGATCCCAGACTTCCAAAACAGGAGCACTCTCAAGAGCTGTGTCTCCCCACAACCAAGACCCGCATCCTTTATTATCTCTGCTGGTTTAGACAGTTCTTGACCATGCAGGGACCTGCAGCTTAGGTGCGAGTTCCAGCCTGCTGTGTGCCAGCAGTCACGGAACAGAGCTAGATATTTGAGTGGCAGGTATTGTTGAGATGCCTCCGTAGCCCATCTGGCACCCTCAAAATAACTTGTCTTTGCTCTAGCCCAAGGGAAAATGTCAGGTGAAGGCTGGCGGTGGTTTCCTTCCAGGTGCTGTCCTTACCAAGCAGAATTTGGAAGGAAATACAGAAAGACTCAACTGCTTTGATGGTCACCAGGTGATCTGAAGCACCAGCAGCTATGGCAGTTGGGGTGAGTGAAAAAGGCTGGACAGTCTTTGTTCCTCAAAGCTACTGGCTACAGTCTTTGTGTCTGAAGTACGTCATCCAGCTCTCTCTAAAAGTCAGGATGGGCAATGTTTGAATCATGGATCATTCTGTGCTGTGGTTACAGCAGCTCTGGTGAGACACAGTCCATGAACAAGTCCATCACCAGGGAGCTGCTCTTCTTCTCAGCTTCCTGAGCAGGGAGCATTTCCTTCACGTGCCTTCAACTTCATCTGGCAGAGGCATCACACTGAACAGGAGAGAGAAGATGCACAAATACAAATAAAATAATTTGCAAGAGCAATAGGAAAAAAAATAAATTGCATTATGAAATGATATCCCCAAGACCAGCAGCTGCTGGTGACCCAGCATCTCTGGGGGCCTACACCAACACCACATGGACTGAAAGAGCACCGAGGAGCACCTCTAAAATCCTTGAGGTGATATCTTTAATTCATGAAGAGGTTGGCCAGGCCAAGTCCACAATTTCCTCTTCTCAGGATCTTAAACATCAAATTCTATAAAGTAAGACTTCTGGAGCCGCAGCACTGCTAAGCAGAACCGATTAAACTGATGCCATTAGACTCAGAAAGTTTTTCTCTAGGAGTACGAGGCTCTTTTTGCCTTACAAATGTCTACCTTCAAATCTTACTGAATTCCTGGCCTCCGTGGCAGGCTGGCACTGCAGAATTATCCATTCTTAAAGCGCCTTCTTTCCGCCGCTGTTCAGCACGTCTGGGAATCCACTTCCATCCTGATGCTTTGCGCGTTGTCTTTCTGACACCTGAGGCTGGGTGGCTATCCCCACCCTGAAAACACTGAAACATAACAATCGCCGAAGACCCCACCACTCCCGAGGAGCTTGATGGGGTCTGCAAGTCCCCGGTGCTCTGGGAAGGGCACCTAGAATTTTTACCTCTGACTTTTGGTGACAAATGCCCAACGTCCCAAGTTCAGCCCATTGCTTTTCTACTGCTTCCCGGTCCTGAGAGACAGCAAGCGCGGGATGCTCCTGTAGTGGGAACCGAAGACACCCCAGTTTTTCCAAGATCAGGTTCTCCGCGCGCAATAAACTCTCAGAAGCCTGATAGTTACTCTTGTTTTCTTCCACGGGTCCTGTCCATTTTGCCTTTGGCAAGCATCGATTTTCCACAATTCCCCGAAGCCCTTATAAAGCAGCTGCCAACACGGCTCCCTCGTGGGCCACTTCTTTTATTTGTTGAACAAAAGAATCATCAACATTGTCTTCAGTGATGTTTGGTGAGTGGAGCCTGGGACTTAGGATGCCGAGCTCCCTCTCCTGGCAGCTGGATCAAAAAGAATGTCTGAGAAGTCCTGCAGATGGGAATCACCGGGCTCTGGCTGCAGGAGGAAGGGCCTTTCCAGCTGTTTTGCAGATGTTCACACGCTGGCGCTTGTCCTCCCCGTGAAACACGCTGGGAAAAAACAGTTCAGGTGGAACATTTTGGAGAGAAGTGCTAATGATGTGAGCCTGCTTCCCCTTCCCTCTCGCCTGCCACCAGGAGCAGACGGATCCCAGTGGGAGCAGGGCACTGAAGGTCTCTGCGGAAAGCCCGCGGTTGTCGCTCGCTGTCAATTATCGGTGAGCTGTTACCCCGCAGGGAGAGCGTGCAAAAGGACACCCACGTGTTGCCCGTCCTGGTTTGTCTGGGGGGAGAAGATCCCTGCTTGTCTTCAAAGACAGAGAGTTACCTTTTTGCTCTGTTCCTGCCTGAAATCGCAGCGAGCTCTCCCGTGCACGACAAAGAGTGGGCAGAGGCAGTGAAGTTCAGGCCAACGCGGCCCCGATGGGTGTGTTGTGGGGGGATGGTGTCTGCAGGACCAGCGTGACCCCATGGGAGGCAGTGAGCATCCCTCAGGACTCGGAGCAGGGAGCTCGGTCGGCTCCAACACTCAAAGTCTTCGAATCGCTGTCACCACGCCGGTGGCAGACGCAGCTTCGTTCCACAAGACCATGAGATAAAACCTGGGGTAGACCCATGGTCACCAGCTCCCGTGCACAAATCTTGCATTTCCTTCGCTGCTTCGACCCTGTTCTCCAATGGGACCTGGAAGAAAGAGGCGAGGTACAGAGGTAGTAAAGATGGCCAGAGGTACACAAAAGTCTCTTCCTTCCATCCGTTTTAGCAAACCCTGTGGCATGCGCTGGCCACAAATCCTCCCACCCTTCTTCTGCAACTGCCCAACACCCCACACCTCTCAACCCATCTCTTTCCACTGCAACAACTCACCCTTGCCCACCTCCTTTATTCTCTGCAGCCCATCTCAGGGGCTTTCAGGGCCAGGAGGACTCTGAGAAGCGTGCGACCTGCAGGCAGGTGGATGTCTGGGAGATGGGTGCTGATCCTGGAGCTGGGCTTAGGCATGGCAGACCGTGTCCTCGCTTTGTCCCTCTTCCAGAGGGTTCCATGGCGGGTGGGTCGGGTGGTGGGTGCTGACCACGCGGAGCTGCAACACCCTCGCACTGGTGTCTTTCTTTCATGGCCAAACTCTGCTCGAGCAAGTCTTGATCCGACAAGAGGGGGAGTGAGCTTCACAGCGTGGTGACAGCGGCTCAAAGCCCGGAGAAGCTTCCTACCTAAAAGGCAGACGAAAGCTCAGCAGCAAGGTCACCTCCACTGCCTCAGGCAATCCGAGGGATGACAAAAGTTGAGACATGTAGCACATCAGCAGAAGACAAAAGCCATCCCTGGAGGGCGGAAAGAAGGAGTAGGGGGGGGGTTGGAGCACAGAGCATACAAGAAATTTAATGTAGGGAAAGCCACAAGGATTGCTGCCGTTTAAAGGACATGCTCCTGCGTGGCTGAAGCAGCATAAAGGTTCCCAGGAGCCTTAAGCAGGAGTCTTCAGAACCATTTATGCTCCAGATCTGGCACCGAATCCTTGTGGCTCCTGACGGCGGGTGGGTGGCCAAGCAGCACCCAGGAACGCAAACAACTATTGGAATTCGGATCTTGTCTCCCAGTCTACAACTTCTTTCTGCTCTGCCCACAACCCCCTGAGTCCGGGAACCAAAACACAAAGCCCAGTGAGACCTTCCCAGCACCGGAGCTGCATCCGAGGACACAGGGAAATAGTTTGGCTTTGTCTAGGAATTAGATTATTTCTCCTTGCCGAGGACTTGTGGTTGTCCCTTCCCACAGACCCAACAGGGTTGGGGCAACTGCTCTTTTGTCAGGCCTAGGAGGAGTGCAAATGGCCTTAAAGCCACCAGCACGGGAGATGCAGTTAGAGAACAGCTGGGATGGGCAGAGGCTTTCCAGGGCGTCCAGATCCCGCGGGCTTCAGCAGAGCAGAAAATGAGATGTTACTTGGCACAAAGCGCTTGGCACCGATGGAGTAACTGGAGAGTCCGTTTCAGGGTAGGGCTGCAGACTGCACCAAGGTGGTGGATCTAGAGACAGAGTCCTGGGCACACATAGGATGGTCCTCAGCATTTTAGTGCAGGGAGACAGACTCATCCCAGCTCTGCTCCAGAGCAACGAAGAAAAGCAGCCTTAGCGGTGTCGATTCAGCACTTCACAGCCGTGAGCACTACGAGGGCGAAGGGGAGAGCGAGGAGAAACCACGTCTGAGCTCGGCAGGGTGCCCAGAGACCCTGCACTGGGGTGCTGCTGCCTTTCTCCAACCTCCCAGGGCTCAGCTGGCTCCAGGCTCGCTGGGCAGCACCGAGCCAGAGTCTGTCGGGCGGGTGCAGCGTGTCAGCACAAGCGTGTCTGCAGAGAAAAGTGGCTCTGTGTTTCTGCTAGAAGCTCCAGAACGGGGGATCTCACCTCACAACCTACTCTGAGGACAGGAATAAAGGCGAGATCTGTGCAATGGGAGTCAGACTCTGCAGAGTTGTAGCATTTCATGGGAACTCATTCAGGCACCCAGATCACCGAGGAGCACTAAACCCTTCCCATCCTCTCCAATCCCCCACGTTCTTTTGAAATCCCTCTCCTGGGGGCCTGATTCACTGGGGATCCTTGAAGATCCCACTGCGGAACAAAGGTGTCTTTCAGCTCCAAAGAAAAGCAGGATTGAAAGGACGCGTGGGCAGCTTGGAGGCTGGTGCCACAGCACTCTGGCAGCGAGGCAGCTGGAGTTCCCCTTTCTAGCACATACATTTAAAAGCTTTTAAGTGAACCATCCATCCCCTCCGCTGGCAAACCCGGAGCTGGGCTGTTCTTCGGGTCCTTAAATCATTTTAAAATACAGAGCAATATTGTTTTAAAAGCCTTCACTCTCTCTCCTGGCTTCAGGAAACCTCACTGCAGCTCAGCAAAGCTCCCTGCACTTGGGAGACACCAGCTCAGGGTCTTTCTCAAGATCCATTACAAGCCAGGAAAGGGCTGGCCATGGCCTGACAATGACTGTGAGTTGCTACAAGGAAGGGTTTTCTCGCTATGTCATTTCCAGACACTCAACAGGGCAGCATATGTGGTCCAGAAATCTATTTATCATTTAAAATGTTTGATCTCTGTGCTCAAGGTAGATTTTTATACCGGCCAAGCTGCTTAAGGACAAGAATGGATGGCTCCGTGCAACACTGGCATCCCATTCCACTTGGGCAGCAGGAGAAAGTTGTTTGGTGTGAGGGTGTGGGAGGCTGTGCCAGGCTGCCCAGAGAGGCTGTGGAGTCTCCTTGTCTGGAGAGATTCCCACCCCGGCTGGACCCTGCGCTGCTGGGCCCCTGCTCTGGGTGCCCCTGCTGGATGGAGCAGGGGGTGGCACCAGAGCATCTCCAGAGGGCCCTTCCCACCTCAGCATGATGGGATCCTGGGATCCTGCATTTGCCTGCCCAGCACAGCCTTTGCAGGGGAGTCCCAAACCTCACCCACTCACCACCCCGATGAGGAGAAAGCTTACCTGCTGCTTTCCCACCAGAGCCACCATCAGCCCATCTTCCCTGTGCAGGAGGGAAACTGGACCTCCTGATTTTTTTATCCGCCTTTTTTTTTTTTAAATGTTCTGTTCTGTTCCTGGTGGGTTCTTTTTCTGGGTTCCCAGGACAACCCTGCAGGGCTGCTGCCTCCTGAGGAGTCCGGGTGCCCGTGCAGTGCAACAAGTGACCCTCAGAGCAGGGCTCTCGTGCTGCCTCAGCCAGGCACTGATGTTCTGCCTCAGGGTTCAGGGATGGGCTGAGAGTTCAGAGCCTGGAGGTTCTTCCTCTGCAAGGCAGAGGAGCCTCTGTTTCCACTTTGTTTCTGTCTTCGTAACCTCCTCGGCTTGCAGAGGGCAAAGTTTTGCCACCGGAGCAGCAAAAACACTGCCATGGTCTTGGGGTGCAATGGGGAAACAGCCCAGCTGGAGTTGGAAAGGAGGCAGGAGAAGCCCTGAGGGTTAACAAGGGAGAGAAGCAAGAGGACATCTCTGCCAAGCACAGTCAGGGCTGCACTCACTAGATCATCCCTGGCAGGGAGCAGGAACCTCCCATAAAGACACTGGGATACCCTGAAGACCCACCCAGTAGCTAAGGCCACACTGGGGACACCTATGGGGACACAGGGACACCCTGGAGACCCCTCCCAACTCCAGGAACCACCCCCCAGTACTGGACGATGAGATCGATGCCATTGTGGGTGACAGTCACCAAGATGTTGGGGATGTTGTAGGGGGTGTTGAGATGGGACTCGATTATTGCCCTGGGTCACCCAGATGGTCCCCTATAGCTCCCTATGGCCCCGTATACCCCCATTATGGTTCTGCAGACCCCTCTATGGCCCCATACATCCCTGTAGAGCCCCATATACCCCCCCCTATGGCCCAGTACACCCCCCCTAGAGCCCCACATACCCTCTATGGCCCCATATACCTCCCTAGAGCCCCACATACCTCCCTATGGCCCCACACATCCCCCTAGAGCCCTACATATGCTCCCTAGAGCCCCCCAGCCCACCTCTATGGCCCCATACAGCCCCGTCCTAGAGCCCCACAAACACCCTAGAGCCCCACATACCTCTCTATGTCCCCATACACCCCCCTAGAGCCCCATATGCTCCCTAGAGCCCCCCACCCCACCTTTATGGCCCCATACACCCCCCCCCCCCCC
>JANVCC010000073.1:814647-861491 GCA_025345505.1 Todiramphus chloris collaris
CCCCCCCAAAAGGGGTTTTCGAGCTGGTCCATCTCCACCTGAGCCCCTCTCCGAGTTGCTGAACTTTCTGGGAGCCGAGCGGAGGCTGGGCCAGGGATCCTCCCCCTCGCCTGCGCTCGCCGCTTCATTTATCTGCAGGATCGGTTGTAGCCGTATTGATTTTTCCTCTCTCCCTCTCCTCTCTGTGTTTGCTTTTTGAATTATGCAGCGGTGCAGTTTTTCCTCCTCGCGAGGAGCGAGTGAATTGCGGAGGATCAATTGAGCCCTGCCAGAGTTTAGTCAGGAATCCCCAGTAGGGGCCAGAAGAGAGAAAGGAGAAGGGAAGATAATGAAGACAGGGTCGATCAATCCAATCGCGGTGCAAAGGAAAGAAAAGGAAAAAGAAGAGAGAAAGGGGTTTGAATAATCAGTCAGTTTTCCTCCCGCCGCTCTAAGATCCCCCAGTCTCAATCGATAATCAACTTTGACACTCATTGCTTCTGAAACAAACACCAAAAAAATCCCCCTTAAACTCAAATAATGTTGTGCTTTACAGCACGAGAATAGCCAATGATGCCCCGGTGAAGACGAGGGTAGGGATAAGATTTCTTCCCCTTCTTCCTCTTCCCTTTTTAAGGCACACATTAAGAAGGCTGCCCAGATCCTGGCTGAGCCGAGATGAAAGGAGTGCAAACAGGGCTTTTAGTAGTTTTGTTGTTGCAATTACTTTGCCAATAGTAATGATTTCAAGGCAGGATGGGGGATCTTTGATGCTGTGCTGGTGGCGCGGAGGGGTGGACAGAGTTGCTGGGTTCATTCCAGCGCGGCATGAAAACCGAGGAGGAGACGGAACCTCACGGACACGAGCAGAGGGTGTAAGCTTTGCTGAGCTCAGAGCGTGCGAGTGAAAGTGCCCGACCGAGGCACGAGGACCACGGGGACCACCTGCACGTTGGGCCAGCACACAGCAAGAGATGCCCTTAGCCGTTTCCCTCAGTGACTAACCAGGCTTGCATGCTTCTCAAGTGTTTCTCTGATAAGTCTCCACAAGCAAGTGAAGAACTTCACAAGGTCTTTGGAGATCCTGCTCCATCCATCCATCTCATCCCTTACACCACCCACCTCATCCCTTTCACCACCCACCTCATCCTTTACTCCAAGAGCACTATAAATTGCCCAGCTCTGGCCCTCAGCCAGCCAGTTACCAGCCCTGGGGTCATGCTGTGCCCACCACGCTTCCCTGGAGCTTGGGGGACCAAACCTCTGAGTTCTCCAGGCTTTGGAAAGCAAAGTCCCCACAGCCCTGCTAGGTGGCCTGGGGAGGAGCTTACCTGCCTCGAGGCTGCCCTAGTTCCAGAAGAATCAGCTGGTTCTGTTTTTTCATCCCAAAGAGCACAGCTCAGGTCAAGTTCCGCTCCTGGAGAGAGCACTATTTAGATCTGGAAAGTCTGAAGCTCCCAGCCCAGCATCTGTTGTGGAATTGTAGGAACACTTTGGAGGACCACCATCATGCAGCTCATGGGACAGAGCTCCACAGCTTCACTCCTCAGATTCCAATCCAGCTGAAAGCAGCACTCCAGTTTGAAGCTGTAAGTGCAGGACAAGCAGTTAACCTGAGCTTGCAGTGGCATCAAAAGGTCACGGCAGGCATGGATGAGGAGTCTGAATTATTGACCGTAGCTGCTTGGTCTCTACATCAGAGACTCATGTCAGAGGACAGCAGAATTTCCTACACTCCAGTGTTTGAAATCAGGACGAGCCTTTCTTTCCCAAATATAATTTTAGCCAAACAGAATCTCTTTTTTTTTTTTTTTTTTTTTTGTTGTGTGTGTGACCAAAATGCTGAGAGAAAACTTTTACAGTTTATAGACAAAACATTGGAAGAGATAACTTAATAATTCCTTCCCTTGCCATCCATACTGGACCTGACAACCAGGAGTTACGTTACCCATCCCAATCAGCATTTCCCATGATGCAGGAGCTAATTTAGTCCCTCTCTTCTATACTCACCTATATTCTGGAGGAACATTCTAATCCCTGAGATTCTAATCCAGTTGTCAGACTCCTCACCCCAACGGCCCGACTCCAGCCAGCAGGTGCAGAAGTTACTAATGAGAAAGGCAGAGCCTGGCAGACATGAGGTCAAAAGCTATTGATGGGAGGCCAGGACTGGAAAGAGAGAAGGGACGAGCAGAAAAGCAGTTTAAATTCAACAGCTTCCCTGATTCGAATCAGATTAATCTAAAATAAAATAAAAAAAACCTAAACATTTCTAAGACCTGCACTTCCACCAGCATTTGGCCCGTAAGGATCAGCACAAGGATCAGTCAACTGTACCAAAGCAGGCTGACTGGAGTGGAGGTACAGCTCACGGTGGCGGACAGGGATGGAGGTACAGCTCAACTCTCCCTGTCCCCATCACACACAGCCAGGACCACGAACCTCCACGGAGCTCATCCCGCTGCAGCATCCCCAACGACCCTGCTCTGTGTCCTGCAAGCCAAGCAAAGTGCCTGCTCGCACTGGTGTCTGTAAGGACCTGACATACTGGACAATATGGGACATTTCCTTAGACATCTCTCATGTTTGGCTGGTGCTTTCCCTGCTGGCCGTGACCCATGGCATCTCACATGGTCCAGTCTAAGTTCTTACACAGCTTCAACAGGCTTTTCCAAGTCAACCTTCCCTCTTAGCTTATTGCCCGGCCCTTCCACTAAGGGAAGGGCACCTCCAGCCCCTCCTGGAGGGTTAATCACTGGATTACAGATGCCTGAGGAAGGCAGGAGGCCGGGTTGGTCCTCGAGCAACGTTACGGAAGTAGCTCCTTCCTCACCTCCTCCCAGAAGTTGTTCCACATTTTCTGCTAATAAGGGTATGGGGAGAGAGAGAGACAGAAAGAGAAGAGGAGAAAAACGGCTCTAAATTATTCATCAACAATATCATTATGTGTCATAACAGTGTGTCTGTGATGGGAAAGAGTGAGTGTGGCAGGGGCTGGGGTAGCACAGTCCAGGCTGCACAATAGCGAGATCTGATTAAATATTGATGTGCACTAATTGGCTACAGGGTTTCAGGACAGCTTGGGCTTTGTTGGGATCATTTGTATTCTTGCTTTGGAAATGGACCCCCCCCCACACACACATAAACCCAACATTTTCGTGTGCAAGTCTTCTCCCTCCTCCTCCTCTTTTCATCCACCCTCCCTCTCTCCCTCCCTCCCCTGCCTCCAGTCCTGCCGATCCCCCTGTGTGTGTACAAATTAACATGATCTTAACCTCTCCTGGTTCTCCACAGCGCTGACATGCTGCCAACACCTCTGCACAATTAGGCTAAGCTTGCAGAACTGCTTTCTGGTGCAGAAAACGGGCCTTGCCCTCTTGGACTGGCCTCTCTTCACGCCTCTGCCCGGCCTCTTCTCTTAGCCCCTTTCCCTGCTCTTGCCCCTAGAGCAGGGGGAAAGTCCTGCCCAGATATTTTTTGCACTCTGAAATGCTCCAGACCCCTTATGACTTGCACCCCTAGATCCGAGTGCGAGCTTGGGAGGTGTGGGCAGAGTGAGGGGTAGGAGCTCCAAGTTTCATAGCCCAGATTGTCTCATGGCTTAACTCGAACATCGCAAAGTCCTCAGTGCTTGGGCTGCTCTGCTCACAACTCCAGCTGTTCTCCGTGTCTCCAGCAGATCCATCAGCCAGGGGTACACCACCAGGCTCCCTCCACCTCTCCCCTTGCATCTAATAAGCAGGTTGCCATCGACCTCACTCCTCTGCCCACGGCCTGCTCCAAGCCAAGAGCTCCACTTCAAACATCAGCTTCAGGACACCCTTCTGAGTCTCACGATCAGCCTGAGTTGATCAGTAAGAGACTGAGTAAGAGACAGGCTGAGTCATCTGGAGCCAGTAGCTGCTCCCAGCAGAAGTGCCTCAGAGCAAGGGATACTTCCTGCAACGCCTCATGCTCTACTAAACCCCTTCATCCAGCCTTTTGGAATCTTCACGGGGCTGTTTGGAAAGAACATCACCCCAGTGAACACCCCCAGTATCAGACCAGATGTGCTAGAGACCTAGCTAAGGAATTAACCGGAGCCGATGACTTTTTTCGGTCCTCTAAACTCCCGGTCTTTGATAGTTGTGATTAAAATTTTAAAGGAGGGCTGACACGCATGATCTACACGATCTTTCAGCTGAATGGCTGAGAGGTGTAGCCCGGGGAAAGGTATTTGCCAAAGGTAGCTCCCAAGCTGCTTTTAAATAAATCAGATGGCACCGAGCGAGGTGAGGACTGGACAAAGAGCCTCGGGTACTTTGGCGTGTGCTTTGCTGAACGTGCCCACGAGCACCCTGTCGAGTTTTCACCTCAGTGAATAAAGACAGGACTTCCCAGCAGGGAAGAGAATCCAGCCAGCACGGCAAGAGCGGGGCGCATGTTAGCAAGGGGATGGCCTATCAACATAAACCATCTGTAGGACCACACCTTGGAGGCCACGTTCGAGCCGAGGGCTTGCTTCCATCGAGATGCTTTGTCTTCAGAGAGGTGGTGAGGAGCTGTTCCCACGTCCAGCCAATGGCTCTGATGGTTACCGTGGGCCAGGAGAAGTCAGGTGCTGTCTCCGTGAAGGACCTGACCAGTGACCTGGGTGATTGCTGCAGCGCCTGCGCTCGGAGGATGGAGCTTGGACAGTCTGCTCTCTGCTTTAACGATCCTTCCCCTTCTTCTTGGGAATCCTTTGCATTATTCCTTATAGGAATAAAACAAAAAAGAGCTTGGTTAGTTTGTTTATTTATTTAGGACCAGCCCTTTGCTTCCCTCCCGCCTTGAGTCGCACCCACTTCAAAACGGTCCCTGTGAAAGGGTCTCTGGTGGGTCCCCCCATGCGGGGAAGATGGAGAAAATGCCTGATCGATTATCAGAAAGGAGCTGAGCGAGATGAAAAATAGAGAGATGGAATTCATTTTGAAGGGGAACAGGCCTATCTTGGAGACTAAAGTGTCATCAATTTTTTATTAAACAGAATCTTTTCAATAGACAAAATGAGCAATTCTGTCCTCACTCATTCACTTGTGCTTTCCCTTTCTTTCTCTCTCCCCTTTCTGCTTGCTGGAGGTGCCTCCTGCATGGGGACATTCTGCTTTTCCTCTTCCTTTCATGCTCCTCAGTTTGGCAGGAGGTGTGGGGTTAAATGGAGACCCAGACTCCAGATGTTTGAACATGTGTTTAAGGCTATCACTGGCCCAACAAGCATTGAAATGCGTCTAAAGCTACGGTGATGGCTTCTCAGCAAAAGCCCTCTGCTCTTTTCCTAGGGAGATGCTCTCACTGAATCCCAGCAGAGCAGAGGTTGGAAGGCAGCTCTGGAGATGCTCTGGTGCCATCCCCCTGCTCCATCCAGCAGGGGCACCCAGAGCAGGGGCCCAGCAGCGCAGGGTCCAGCCGGGGTGGGAAACTCTCCAGACAAGGAGACTCCACAGCCTCTCTGGGCATGGGAAGCGAAGGGAGGAGGGGACAGAAAGATCAGGGAGAGGCAGGCAGAAAGATAAACTACATGATTTCCAAATGACCCGAGCTAAGACTGAGATTCAGAGCAGCTCTGGGCTCAGCTGGTGTCACAACATCACTGGAGATGCTTTAAAAGTCACTTTCCATGTACTATAAAATATGGATATAGTGCAGCTCCCCCACCTTACCTGGCACCATGTTACAACCTGCACAATGACTCCTGCTTCTCCTCCCAACCTCTGCCCTCCTTCCTGGCAGGATGTCTCTATCCACTGCTTTCAAAGCACGTCCCATCCCCGGGCAGCCCGAGCATCGCTCAGCGCCTGGGCTAGAAGGTGAGCAGAGTGGTGACAACCTCCAGAGCTGGTACAGTTGAAGAGGGCTTTTTAAGCACCCCCAGCACCAAGGGATGTCAAAAGAACTCAACACTTCTCCATCGGTCTGCAGAGACAACTGTCCATCTGCAGCAGGCTGGCATCGCAGGGGACGGCTGCATCCCGGCTGGCGTCGCTCAGCCTGTTGTCCTGTGTGGGTGGGTGGGAGAAGGTTGATTTAGTACAAACCACCCCTGCGTGGGTGGCCACGCTTCCTTCTAACACGGCCTTCCACGTACAAGCCATCCCACTGCTTTTCCGACGCCCGTGCGTGACAAGGAGCAAGCCAACCCCCGAGTGCGAGCTGCCCCTGCACCCACCAGTGCAGCAGCTGCTGCAGGTTGCACAGATGGACGCTGCATTTTCTATGCTTTGCTCGCCACTAATTGCTGCTCAGCGAGGAATTTAATGAGGGACTGCCACCCGCTTTGGGTTAAAATCACCAAAGTGCGAGGGGAGCTGCTCACTGGCAGGTATTTGGATGTGCAGGTGGGGCTGAGTTGGAGCACCGGTCGGGCTCGATGATCTTAAAGGTCCTTTCCAACCAGAATGGTTCTGTGATTCTCAGATTTGGGGTTGCAGCCGGGGAAAGCCCCGTGCGTGGGTGTGGATGCAGGTCTGTGGTCCTTCAGGCACCTGTGTGCTGAGAAGGTGCTTCAGGGTCTGCGTGTGGTTGTGCCTTCGAGTGCTGCTCCCAAGCAGCATGGAGACAGGGACGTGACCAATTTCACAGAATCAGGGAGTGGTTTCAGTTGGAAGGGACCTGAAAGATCATCCAATTCCACCATGCCATGGGCAGGGACACCTGCCACTAGACCTGGCTGCTCAGAGCCCCCTCCAGCCTCATCTCGAGCACTTCCAGGGATGGAGCATCCACAACTTCCCCGGGCTATCAGTTCCAGTGTCTCACTACCCTCAGAGGGAAGAACTTCTTCCTAATTGCCAATCTAAACTTCCCCTCTCCCAGTTTGAAGACATCACCTCTTACCCTATCGCTACAAACCCTTGTAAAAAGTCCCTCCCCAGTTTTCTTGCAGGTCCCCTTCGGATACTGGGAGGACACAAGAAGGTGGCTTCTCCCAGGGGCTGCCTCTCCTTGGCTCTGTTACAGCTTTATCCACGAGGTCCCGGGTCTGGAAGCCTTGCTACAGCTCCAGAACGTACCAGGGGAAAAAAAACCCCACCGACAACAATGCGCATTTAGGATCTTTTTACCAGGGGGATTATTTTCCCCCCCCCCCCTACTTCTCTTAATCCCCCTTGAGCTGAGCGAACGTGAGCGAAAGAATAAAAAGAAATCCCCCCCCAAAAAAAAAAAAAAACCCACCGCGCGCACAAAAAAAGAAAGGGCGAGAGCAAGGGAGGGGGGAAGAGGATTTCCTTCAAATCCGCTCCGCCTGCCCGCGCTGGAGCCTCATTCCCATAATCGCTTTGACAGGTATGCGATGGCTGAAAAGTCGGGGGGTAGAAGGGCGAGGCGGGGAAGGGGGGCGAGGGGCGAGCGCCAGAGCCCGGCGCGCGCGGCGCGGGCGGCCCAGTGCTCCCAGTGCTCCCAGCGTGCTGATTAGAGATGACAAGCACACCTGCCGTCTCCCCGGCCCCGCAATTAAAGCCTCTTGGAGGTCCCAGGAAGTGACCGCGGCAGAAAAGCCCCTCGCACCCGGCTCCTTAGCATATTTCCAGTGTCATTAGCGCGGCGGCGGAGGCGGGCGCGGCGGCGGAGGGCTCTGACATGACCCATGCTCCCTTCCCGCTCGGGGAAGGGATGCAAAGTGACTTTTAAAGAGGAGTTTCTTTTTATTTTTTCTTCTTCTTCTTCTCCCCTCCCCTTTAAATCTTATCTCCAAGCCCCTCTCAGCGCTCCCTCCCTCCTCCTGCACTTGGAAATGTTCCATCTACTCCAGGGTCGGCAGAATTCATTAAAGGCAGAAAAGGACTTTGCTGAAATAGGGCAGAAAAAATAATTCTGGATTCCAGTGCGTACTCGCGCTCTGCTCCCTGCTTCCCCTCCCTTCCTCCTCTCTTCTGCATCCTCTTCCATTGCCTCCCTGTCCCTCTTTCCCCTGTTCTGCTCTTAATATTCCCCCTCCCCGAAGCGTTTCCCATGTCAGGATGGTTGTGGCCACCATGAGTGGTGGGGACCAGTTGGTGACTGACCTGGTGGGTAGCATGGAGACCTTGGTGGGACCTGGCTTCTTGCTTGGAGCACCACATCTGCCAGCGCTTCTCAGCCCTGTTTTTAGATGAGCTGGGAGGTCCCCAGAAGGAGTTTGCCATCAGTCCTCACCGTTCATTAGACTGTGGAGCAGGGGGCTGCATCCCTTGAAACTCCTCAGTTCTCATCACAAGCAAGGTCCTAAACTGTTGCTGTTTATGCCGGGAGCAGAGAGATGCAGCAACACATAAATTCAGCAAGAGCAGGCAAAAGAAGCAACTTTATTAATTTACAACCCCATTTTCTATACCCTAGCCCCATAAGGCGATGGGTCAGTGGTCACCCATCTCCTAGGGGGATGGGCTAAAGTCCTACAGCACCTATTTCAAAATATTTTTCCAATGTACCATAAACAAAACTTATCGAAACACCAGGTGTTAGTCTAGTTTACAAAACCGTCCTACTGTTTCTCATAACACGTATGAGAAAGGCAGGATTCTCACCAAATATTGTGAGAACCTAGGAAAATTCCTCTGCTAGCAGCTTTTCAGCATCCACACTAAACCATCCTCATTCTTCTTCCTTGCACCCCCTCCAAGCTTGCTCTAGAGACAGAAATTCCTCGTTGGCCTTCAGCCACAGCACTTTCTGCCACGCTGGGGAAGATGCCCAGGAGAAGATGCTTTCCCTTCCCCCTGCAAGCCCTCCTCCCTGCCTGCCATCAGCCCCTTGCCTCGCTGAACGCTTTCCTTCACTCTCCTCCGCAAGCATCGCTCGGGTAGGCACCCGGACCTTCTCTTTGGCCAGGAAAGACCCCGACCCACCATGACCTTGCCAGACTCATAGGACCCTTTGGAGAACTGCAGGTTCCGTATCCCCCCCCAGCAGCAGGCAGGTGAGCGTGGCTGTGGAGCTTAACCATCCCCACAACGATAAATAATGCAGCCCGAGCTCTCCTGCGAAGGCTTTCGGGGCTGTTCCGCTCGGCGAAGACGCCCAGGCCTTGACAGCAGAACAAAAGGGTCCCTGGGGGAACCATCGCCGGTTCCCCAGTGAGCACTGGGGATTAGCAGAGACATTTCAGCAAGGTACTGATAGGTCCTTCAGCTCCGGAGCCTGGCAGCTCAGTGGGGGCTGGAAGGGACGTGGGCACCCAGCATCGCGGGGTGGGGGAAGGAGCTGCCTCATCTTTGCAAAGAGAAGTGGGCAGCAGATTGGACAACTTCAAGAGCAGAGCCCCAGAGCCCTATCCTGGCGTGACCTGGGGCTGAAGCAGCAGCTGGCACTGCCCTACCTGAGGGGCAGCATCCTTGCCAGCCCCACCTCAGTGGTCCTCAGCCCTCTGATGATTCACATCAACCCCCAAGTGCCTCCTGGTGGTCTTGGTGGCATCTCAGCTGCTGTGGCACACCCCCCATGCCACCCGTTCCTCAGCCTGAATTAGGCACAGGGGGGTGTGGGAGATTGCTTTGGTAAATGAAGCACCTGGCTCTGCCCAGCATCCCCTGTGGGGCACCGCTCTGCTCCCCAGTGACACCAGTTGTCCTTCTGGGCCCTTTCCCCTCCAAGGGTGAAGGTAGGCTCAGAGCCAGCTGGTCCATCAGTGGGGTGGGGAGAATCCTTGGTCTTTGTCTGCTCTGGGGATCCTAACAGGGAAAAAGAATCAGAGAAACGGTTTTGTTGAAAAGCTTGAAGTTCAAACATTCCTCCCTATTTTTTTTCTCAATTCCTTCCAAGCATCTTTGCAGGAATCTCAAAACTAAAATACTTCAAGCACCTCGAGGCTTTTCCCTTCGTGCCACCACAGTGTCAAGGACAGCAAGCACTGGCTCCGAGCCCAACAGACCCAGACTGAGCTGGGTGAAAGGAGGAGAGGAGGGAGAGCAATAGGTGTGGAAAGAAACACAGCCAGGAAGCTAAAACAATGGCACCAGACAGCTGGTTTTCAGCTCTACTGAGTGCCCCACAGTCCTGTACATCAAACCCTCTGTGTCCACTGGTCTGGATGAGGCCCTTTCTAATGCACGTGACAACATCTGCAATATGACAACCCCAGCAAGTAGACCTCCTCATCCTCTGCCCTCGATGGTCTCTGACTGACAGCCTGCCTGGGGAGAGTTTCCCAGGGAGGACACAGAGGGGTGTTTTGTAGGGACAGGACAAGACAAGAAAGTCCTCAGAACAGATACAACTCTGCAAACACCCAGCACGTTGACCACTCAGTTTGTGGGAGCTTTCCCCCCTCCAGGGTGTGGATTTCAGCTTCATACTTGTATCAGACTGCCCAGAGAGGCTGTGGAGTCTCCTTGTCTGGAGAGATTCCCACGCCGGCTGGACCCTCCGCTGCTGGGCCCCTGCTCTGGGTGCCCCTGCTGGATGGAGCAGGGGGTGGCACCAGAGCATCTCCAGAGGGCCCTTCCGACTCCACCATGATGGGATCCTGCAACTGCTCTCTCCTTAGATGATGCCAAAAACAAAAAAAACCAAAACAAAAAAAACCCCAAAGCACACTTGGTTGCTCACACACCTTTGGAGGAGAGGAGGCAAATCTCACCCTCCAGGTCCAGACACCCCTGGTTCATGGCCACCTCTTGTCACCACTGTGTGCTGAAAGCTCTCTCAAGAGCATCCCTCATGACCGTGTGGGAGGGATGCTCTGGATGCTCATCAAGCAGCACCCGATGCTCCAGAGCATCCCTCATGGCTGTGTGGGAGGGATGCTCTGGATGCTCATCAAGCAGCACCCAGTGGTCCAGAGCAGAGGTGCAAAGGGTGATGCTTGGAGCTGCTGAGCACCAGGCTGGGGCAGCAGATGTGGCTGTCCTGTGCCTGCCGGTGGCAGAAGCAAAGGGGACAGAAAGCTGAATGGGAGCGGGAGCTGGAGCACGAGATGCGAGCAGAGTAAAGAGGAGGAAAGAGAGAGATGACCGGGGAAAGAGGAGCTAGAGGAGGGGCAAACACTGTGGGAGGAGTGGAGCAGAGCCCGAGGACAAGCTCCGAGCCCACTTTGTCACTCCTGGTCCCCCCAGGGGACAGGCAGCAGCCTGCAGAGGAGGCGAGCGAGGCTGTTCCACAGTAATGGTTAAATCAATGTGTTTACGGATGATGACACTAGAGTGACACACAGTGGAGAAGCCTCATGAAAAAATAAACAGGTAATAATCACAGTGCGATGGGCACACTCCACTGCTCCTATTGCGGGAGGGGGTGGAATAAAAAAACCCCAAGCCCACCAGGGCTCAATGCTTCATGGGATTAACCATTGCCTCCCTAGATGGGACCCTGCCCTGGGAGTGCTCGGTCTCAGGGGGGGTCCCCAGCTCCTGCCTCCCCCAGCACAGAGCAAGACTTGGTGGTGAGATGCCTCAACTCGTGCTGAGATGTGACTTGTGGGGAAGAGCTGCTGGATAAGCAGGAGAAAAGCTCCAGATCCAGGGAGGGGAGGGCAGCTCCAGCTCCGCGGCCTCACACCAGATGATCTCTGGACGCTATTTCTGCAGAAATCAGGTTCTGCTGTGGGCACTGCTCATCTCCACATCCCCCCCAAGCCCACTGCTGGACCCTCAGCTTCCCGCAGGGGCAAGCCCTGGGGACCTGCTCCCACCCAGCCTGGTGCAAACACAGATCCTCTGAGCCAACTTGTCCCCTCAGATCCTCCCCTCCACCTTCCTGCCCCAGCTGCCCCCAAGGTTACAGAGGTCTCTGCCCAAGTAAAAGAGAAAGGGATCAGCTTTTTCGATGTGTTATTTAATACGCTCATTTGCAGGCAACTTGAGGAGAGACATTTCGCATGCAAATGGTGAATAAGAGCACTTGGCTGAGTCAGCACAAGCAGTGACTCATCTGGGAGACCCTGGAGGCGGCTGGGAGAGCTGATGGGGCACCTCAAACACCACTGATGGGCTCTCTCCACAAAGCAATGGCCAACCCAGACCACCTCCTCCTCCCCCAGATCTGCCAGACCACGGCTGTCTCTGTGGCCAGGGGGAGAAGCAGGAGTCTTGGGCTGTGAATGGGACACCCATAGAAAACAGACTGACCTGTTGGACCACGCTGCCTTTTGTTGATGGTAGTGGGGACCCAGAGCCTCTGGGTGACTTGTTGCTCGTTTGAAGCCTGGATGGAAGGAGATGGTCCAACACAGCCCTCACTGTTTGTGTCACAACCCTCGGGCTGCTCGTTCATTCACACTATGACAGATATATATAGAAGAGGTGTGAAGGCAGCTCCTGGACGCTGTGTGCCTCCCTGTCCCTCACATGGGGCTTGATGGCAGGAGAAGAGAGTTCCTTTGATCCCCTCACTACTCAGATTTCCACAGCAAGAGACAGAAAAGCTCCTATGGGTAGAATGAGTGTGTTTAATGAGTTCTGGGGAGGACTCCACCTTCCCTAACGCTGTTCCGAGAGCAGCCAAACTCTTCTTTGCTGTGTAAATCCCCATCACCTCCTTTATAGTGCACAAACAAGGGACACAATACAATTATTATCAGATAGTTTAAGTTCACACGAGAGCAGAACTCACTGCTGCAGGATCCTGGGGAGGCTGGGGGCATAAACAACTTCGAAAAACGAACCACAGAGCACCTCTCCACACCCACAACAAAACCTGCCTATTCCCAACACCATCCTGCTCTCCAAAAAGCTTCAGATTTGCATGAAATAGTCCAAGACCCCAAATCCTTGTGTCTCAGGAGGAAAGGAAGGGAAGCTGAGAGCATCACAGTTACCCCGGGGCCAGACAAAAGCTAATGTTTCTTATGCTGTCCCCCACCTCTCTGCCTGCTGGAGATGACAACTGTGCCAGGGAGCCTTTACATCTTAAATACTGAGAGGAAACCAATGAAGAGCCACCCAGAAGTCAAGCTACATGGTGAAAAAGGGAAAAAATCCTCCTTGCCCTCGAAAAAAAGATGAAGAGAACCACCGGAAGCGTGTCAGTTCAGCACGACCAGGGTGTGAAAAGGCAGCAGTCTCCTTTCATCGCCCCACGGTGCTCCTGCCTCTGTCGGTACCCAACAGTACGAGCTTTGCCTGGAGGGGTTTAAAAAACATCTGGATGTGGCACTTCAGGACACGGTTTAGCGCTCCTGATAATATTTGGTAGGCTGTTGGACTTGGTGACCTTGAAGGTCATTTTCAACCTTAAGGATTCTATGCTCCCCAGCCCCTCATCACCCACGGGGCCTCCCTTGGTGTGGTCAGATGGATGCAGAGAGCAGCTGAGCTGCTTCTCCTCCAGCCAGCAGCATGTGGGTGGTGAGGGAAGGGAGAGGGAGCTGGGAAGGAGGTCAAACTACAGCTCCTTCTTCATTTAACCGAGATAAACCACTGTTAGGTGCAATTTGTTGCAGCCCCACACCTAAGAAGTTCCAATGCTTGGGAGGCACCCCAATGTAAAAATGTATATGCAGATGTGTGCCCTGCGCTTGGCTCCGAGCCCCGTCACGTCCCCGAGGAGCACGTGAGCAGGTTGGCTTGCTGCAGCTTCTCCAGAGAGGTGTGTTTTGCCCCAAATGGTTGTTATTTCCCACCGAGAGGCCGCAGAGCTGGCCGAGGCTCTCAACTGCAGTAGGAATGCACTTTGTATGAGGAATTTGGATCTTGCCCTAAATCTGCTCGATAGAAAGCCGAGATCCAAGCAGAAGGTTGCACGCCTGTTCGGGTGCAGTCCGGGCTGCATGATGCCCTGGAAGACACAGTCTACTGCCCAATTCTCACCTCCCTGAAGGGCTGATCTAGTTGCCTGAGGTTCCCTCTGCTCACTGCGTGGGATCCTGTGACTCCAGACTCACACTTGGACATGGTGGGGGAGACCAGAAGTCAAAGGAAGGACCTCTGAGCCACTGCAAAGCAACGGAAATCCAGCCACAGCCTGCCCTGGAGCATCTCTGTGAGCTCCTTCCGGGAAGGATTTTGTTAATGGGGGGGGATTACATCAACAGCTCTCTTCTGCAGCACTGCCTTGTCTGGAATGTTGGACAAGCAAATCGATCAGCCTCAATCCAACCCTGAGGAGCAAATAAAAGTTTCTTGCCTGGGAAACTGAGGCACATAGGGATTTAAGTGGCTTTAAAAAAGAGATTTAAGTGGCTTTAAAAGAGAAAAAGTAATAATTTAAAAAAAGGGAAAATAATCACAGAGCAAATCAGCCGCAGAGAGAAGGATTGGAACACAACCCCCCCCCCCCGGGTGCCATCGGCTCGAACCTGGCTCCTGATTCTGCCCCAGCTGAGAAGCTCCACCATGGGCTGAGCACAGGGTCCATCCTCTGCATCTCCTCCTGCGATGGGCTGAGTCACGGGCAGGAGACACACGATGGGCAAGACAGACAGACAGGAGAGCTAAACTCCAGGTGGGAAGGGGAAGGGATGGGGGGGAAGACAAGGTTTTGTTAAGACGGTGGTTGGACCCTCAGGACTGGGAGCTCATCCATATTTCAAATACCAGTTAGACAAACAAAACAAGAACCAGAGAGGCAAGCAAGGAGCCCGTTTGTCATATCAAAAGGGGTTTCAGTGGTACCTTCCTTGCCCTCCTGTCCCCTTGAAGTTTGTAGCTGGGGGGGGAGAAGGGACAGCTCCCTCTCCAGCCGAATGGCTCCTTGCCATAGCTGGAGACGGCCTGTGTGTAATTAACCTCCGAGCCAATCCCCCAGTGGTGGCTGCCAGGCAGATCAAAGAACTCACACATCTTTGTCTGAAACCAGCAGCCAAGGGGAGCTGGGAGGAAAGCAGAGCAGGGGTGGGAGGGAGAGCGCGCGTGTGTGCTCCTAATTGATAAAGAGGGAAGAGCATCTTCCTCCGAGAGATCTCAAGCCCCATCAAAATGCAGGAGAAGAAGAAGAAGAAGGGGGAAGAAAAAAAAAAGATTTCCTCTCCCTTACAGGAGCACGCCAAAATCCAGCTGCTTTCCAAGAGAAGAGGCGGTCACTGCTATGGGGGCCAGGGCTGGAAGGAGAAGGTGTTGCTGGTTGTGGTGTTGCCAGGCTGCTGGCTTCCAGCCTTGCCTGGGGTAGGGAGGGTGGAGGGGCTGGCTGAGGTTTGCTGTGGGGACCCTTTGCAAGGCTGGAATCCGCAGGAGCACTCGGAAGGATGAGGTCAGGCATCTGCCTCATCTTCTCGCACAGCGCCGGTGAAAAGAAGGGTGAAATCCAGCAGAGCCTACACCTGACCTCCACCTTCTGGCACAGGTCATTACCACCTCATTGCACTTTTTGGAGAGCAGCCCAGGCAAATGACTAGCTCAGCAATGAGCTCCTGGCTGATGCTCAAACTACTGACCTTGACAGAAGGAACCGCCAGATGTGACAGATGCCAGGGGCAGGAGGTGGCAAGGGACAGCCGGATTTTACAAGTGGCTACAGGGGATGGACATGAGAATTGGAAGGAAGCATTGGAGAACCTCCAAGGTCTGACCTAGGACAACCACCTAAACATCTCGTTCTGACCACAGCACAGCTCTCAAGGCTGCTTCTGAGGGGACTGAGCTTCCCAGTGTCACCAGGCATCTTCACAACCACTTGGAGGCTGCAGGCCAGAGACATTCCCTAGAGCCTCACAGGCAAAATACACCTTGTGCAGCTTCACCCATCCAAAAGTGAGGCCTCTGAAGCTAAGCCAGGGGCAAAGGACAACAAGGCTGCTCAAAGCTGATTTGCTCACCCGGAATTTGAAGAGCCAAATGGATGGGAAAAAAACCCCACTAAAGGGACCGTTCTTTTCCCATCAATTGCTACAAAACCCTCGACTTGCCCAGAGCCAGAAGATACATCAGACCACAGACCATGAGGTTGCACCAGGTTGCTCCTGGTCATAATAAGCTATATCTTTATAAACACGCTAAATAAAAGGATTGAAGCAAAAATGTCAGGCACTTACTGTAATGAAAATAGGGGTGGGCACCACCCCAGCATCAACCTGCTTCAGGCAAGTAAAAATCAGCTTGTGAAGAAAGAGAGGCCAGACTGGTCCTTTTGGTTGGCCGTGGTCTCCGGGGCAGGAGTCTCCTCGTGAAAGGCTCATTTCACATTGTTTTGCTTTTAATTGAAGAAGACGTCAGTCAAAAGAGAGACTTGTTGATGATGAGGTGATGCAGTATCGTCAACGTGGGTGTAAGGGACCGAGGAAGGAGGAAGCTGGAGTTGTTTGTAGATATTGTGCCCTGGAAATATGCAAAGAACCTTCAAAGGGACAGCGTGACCTGATGAAAGAGCATATTAAAACCAGGCAACATGTCAGGTTACGTGCACCATGTGTTAATCAGAAGCCTTCCACTCCTGGACTGTCGCAGCCAGTACTGAAGAAAGGGGATGCCAACACAATTCCACACAAAAGCAACGGTTCTGAAGATGCCCCGGAGTTCAACACTCAGACCTGACAAGAAACAGAGCGTGAAACCAGAAGACATTGCTCCCAGAAAGAAGCCAAGGGAGCCCTTGGCGCGTCCCTGTGCACGTGCGGGGTCATGGGACCCAGCTCAGGGACAGCATCACAAGAACCACGGAACCCCAGCATGGTGGTGGTTGGAAGGGACCTCTGAAGATCATCTCATCCAACCCTCCCTCAAGAGCAGCTAACCTCCTTATAACTTAACATAACTTCAGCACTTCAATAGAGCTGATTTTTGGTCTGGAGACATGGCTGTGGAGGACAAGAGGACCAGGGGGCAAGCAGGCTGCGTGTTATTGCAGCAAGTAAGAGGTTGGGGATTGTTTTTTTCGCTTGTTCCTCCATAGTTTCCAGAAATATATTCTATGCCCTAAACTAGCAAACTCCATGGGTTCCTTTCCCTCTGCACCACAGAGTTATTTTGGCTACTCGTTTAATCTCATGCTCCCCTTGAACAAGACTCCAACTGCCCAAATGTCTCATTTCACCATTTCTGTTATAAAAAAAGAGGGTTAGGTTCACAAGACGTCCCTGTCCCTTCCCAACCAGCCTGTCACCTCTCTCACCTCACCTGAGGGCTCAGCACCCATCCATGCAGCCATGCCCCAGACCCCAGCCCCACCACCTTCTGGTGCTCAGGTCAAAGAGGACCCTGGGGCTCTGCCTCTTGTCCTCGGATTCTCTGATGCCCGGAGCAGCGCGAGATCACGCCTGGGAGCTGCCCCACACCCAGGGCTTTCCGAGGGGCTTTCGCCTCCCACACGGATTCTCCGGCGTCTCGTTAAGGTTGGACACGTGCCATCGGCTGCCCTGGCTCAGGCTCTTCAGAGGGCTGTGGTGGGACATCCGATCGTTTTACTCCATCCTATCTTTTTAGGCTGCATTTATCGACCGCAGCCAAGTGCGGTTAGAGCTGGCCCATGAGTTCAAGTGTCACCAGGGGGCAGATGTGTACACAACTCTGCGATTGCAGCCCACCCCCCCCCCCCAAAAAAAAGATTTTTAAAGTGTTCTGTTTATAGGTGCCACAAACTTGGAAATGATTCCCATTTCAGGCTGGCCCAAATACAAAAGGACACCAACTTTCAGCTCAGTCCATGAATATAAGACTTCTTCATTATGACCAAGGCCAAGGCATGCTCCTCTCCCTCCCTCCAGCCCCACCATTGACAGCAGCTTAAGCAGGACCTAACAGCAGCAGCACCCAGAGCCCCATCTCAGCACCCCCAAGTGTAAGCACACATGGTAAAACTCAAACGTTGGGCTCAGGAGAGCAAAACAGATGAAGAGAGCAAAGCAAAGACGCATCTATGCGAGGGCACTGTCCCATCCCAGTTTGCATGCACATGGTGGATCAAAGCTGGCATTCCATCCATAGCCCTTATGCTGTGGACACTGCAAAGCCAGCGTGGGTCAAGGCAGGTTCGACAGTGCTCAGAGAGGCAACGTGTCATGGTCTACACGAGAAACCAATGCTGGCTTGAGAAGCTGACAGAATCTTCTGGTGAGAAAATAAAAGTGCCCCCAGGTTTTGGTGGCAGTCCCAGGTGTGCCATCTCTCTCGCTGGAGCAGAGCAACGTGGCTGACGTGTACAGCGTTGTGCAGATCAGGAGAGCTCACTGTCACAGGCAGCAGTGCTGGGGTGTAGCCCTTCCACCGGGGAGGAAGGAATCGCTAGCAAAATCAATAGCTCTTCTTCTCCGGGAGGAGAATTATCTAAGCAGGGAGAAGCGGTTCCCTTGCAGCTGGTTGACTTTGGTAATCCATTATTCATGCTTGAGTTACAGGCCTGGCACTCTCAAAGGTCATCTTGGTATAAGAGCACGTCAATTTTTTTCCAAACATTTCATCATGCAGCACCTTGACCGTGGCCTGGGGAGTTCACACAGTGATCGTCAGCAGCCTTTGCCTGGTGGTTTCTCTCTGACAAGGTCTCCAAGAAGCCTTCTTCAATATGGCATGATAAAATCTTCGTACGAGGGCAAATATCAAGACCCGCCCCAAACCTCTGGGGCTGCATTTCTTCCCTGTCAGGGACAAGAACCTGCTGGGCAGAATCTTGTCTTCCTTGCCATGCTTACTGAACGGTCTCAGAGGGAATCAATGGTGTTTTGGACAGGAAATCTGAATAAAAAACCTAAGGATACAGTCAAAAGGAAGACACTAATTTTGGGTGAGGTCACGGCTCAGTTTAGGAGCTGTGACACCGGTTAGATCCACGCTCAGCAGTCTTGACATCTCGTGTTTCACGTGGCTATAAGCAGAGAAGTGAAGCTCTCACATTGTTTACTCCTGTATTTCCACCACTTCAACCACGTATCTCCAGAGAACATCTCCCACGTTCTGCAAACTGCTGTATCACAGCAGGGAACAGCTCCAAACCAAAATCCCAAACCCAGATCCAACTCCAGATGTGAGCCTGCAGCTCAAAGCTATATTTTCTACTGGCCAGCCTCAAATACCCTGAGCTCTAAGAAAAGTTATCCCACGTTTAGTTGAGAAAGAGATGATAGGACCTCAGAGAAGCTCTTGACTAATAAATCAAAAAGTGAACTCAGTCAATAGTCTGAGGAACTCTTTAGAGCCAAGCCTGAAGCCACAGTGGGATACCAGAAAAAAGTTCCAACTGTTTTATGGTAGTAAAAGTTTGCCCTAAGGCTGACACCTGAGACCCCACGTGCACACACTTGAAGATGAGGAGCAGTGGAGGTGCAACAAGGACTTGGACCACTACAGAGCTCGCAGGACTTATTCTGTCTTAAGGGGAACCTGGAACTCTCTTGGCTTCAACTGCACCACCCAACACTCCCTCCACAAAGGTTTCTGTAATGCCAGGAACCATCTCACTCCCTCCTTAGCCAAGGAAGACCAAGTCTGCGAGGTGCAGGATCTTAGGGTGGGATCCTCAAGCTGGACATCAAGAAAAGGGCAAATCATCCAGCACTGAACTGGGCACAGATGGTGGGCAAGGTCACCTGTATAAGGTGCTGAAGAACAGGCAAGACCGGATTTGGTTTAGGCTTGATCCAGATTCACAACCAAGGATGAACTTCCCGAGGTCTCCATCAGAAGTCTCCAGAATTTCATTGAGTTATGAAGCTCCCCCTCTACAAAAGCTGCAGGCAAATTAAACCTTCATCAGCACTTCATGCTTTATGCTGAACCCCTCTCCTTCCCTTCCCGAGAGCATTTGCTGCAGGAGGTGATGAGTGGACTGTGCCTATGGAATCCCTATGGGATGGAGAGACAATCTGAAGAGAGGCACCAACAAAGCCCCCTTTTTCCACAGAGAAATGAGGAAACAGATGAAAATAAATTCCAGCAAGGAAGCCCGTCTCCGTTTCACCAGAGGAGCTGGTCACTTCACCAAGAGCCCTGCTCAGAAATGCACTTTTATCAACTGCTGAATGCACTCCAGCCAGCATTTAAATGACTCACATTAGTGTCTCTATTGCCCCTGCACCATGTCACGAGGTCACCTCTTGCACATGTTAATGACCCCCAGGGTGAGGGAGTGCTTTCTGGTGTCTAGCCCACGCTCCTCTTTATTCAGTCCCTGTGCATGCCCCAGGTTTTCGCCATTGTCACTTATTTCATTCCGAATCCAAACACTGCCACACAATGCACTTGACCTTTGCCCTGGAGGGAACACGCTTGGGATGAAGGAAGAATTCACTCTTTATTCCTTTCTAATTCTAGTTGTTACTGAACCATCACGGACAAATCCCCACTTACGCAGTAGAAATCAAGTCGTCTGTTCTCGCTAGTTCTGGGACTTTCGACAGGGGTTCCTCCTCCTGCCGCAGACGGTCCAGATTTTTGCCCGTCTCCCCTTTTCACGTTCTACATCTGTCCCGATTAACCCCCGTCCCAGCGCAGCAGCACCAACGAGAGGGATGGTTTTTCAGCCCCTGCCACTCTGCTTGTAGATGACAAGAAGCCGGCAGAGGTATCTGCCCTGCATGGCACGCGTGGCACATTGCACCACCCAGCACAGGACTCTGCTTCTCTGGGAGTTCTCTCCGGGTCTGTTCATCTGCCGTGGATGTGGGGCAAGTGGGAGGGTGAGCTCTGGGCTGCAAACATGGGGTGAGACACATCCTGCTTTCAAAACGGGCACCCACGTGCACGAGGCATCCACCTAACCAAGCTGTGCTGAGACCTAAGGAGAAACAGCAGGTCCAGACTCTTCCACCAGCACATGACCATTGCATCTTATTTCCTCCACTGACCCCTCCCTGCTCTACATTATACACTGAACTGAGGAGCCACCTCACCTGAGGTTTCCTTTCTGTCTGGAAGTTGATTCTGTCCCTCTAAGATACGAACCACCCTTGGATGGTGCTTCTATTTTTTGGAGTCTCCAGGGCATCCTTTGTGCTCTTGTTTGGCTCACGTGCTGAGGTGCAGAGTGGAAAAAAGTTATTTCACAGAAGCCAGCAGAGATCCCTCAGGATGATGCTGTTCTGAGAGTGAAGGCCATGTGCTACATGCTGCTGCCGCTTAATTCATTGGCTTAAACACCTAAAAACGGGCCCAGAAACTGAAGTCAAGCAGAATGATGCCCAGGAACCAGCCAAGCTGCTTTTTCAACAGAGATGAGTTCCTGACATTTGAAATACAGAGGGAGATAGGGGGGTAAAGAGCAAATCTACAGAATTTTCCTCACGCTCTCATGCAGCATTCATCAGCCTTTAAAAGCACACCAAAACCTTCTGATGGTTTCCTTACTAGTGTGACCATCCCTTCTCAATGTCATGGACAGGGCTGGATTAGACCAGCTTTCCCTCAACACACTTCGCTCTCAGATGAGCAGTAATTTGGTTGGAGTCCACACACTGATCCTGTGATAGACTCATTTACTCACTGTGTGCATCTTTGAAACCCACCTTTCGAATCTCAACTATAGAAAAGTAGAAGGTTGAAGTCAGGTTTGGCTCATCTTTCCAAGTCCCCACCATACCTTCAGACGTTCATCGGCTCTGGGTCATTTTTTGTGCTAGTGATTCCAGTAGGTAAGTGGACTCCACATCTTCTTGTGATCCATTTGTGCTGACTTACTGCCTTGAAGTTGCCTAAACGGGTCAAGACGTATTTGTACCAAAAACACCGCAAATCCCGAGCGCTCAGATGGCTCCTAGATCAAAGAGCATCTATCTAAATGTATAACAAGAGGTAGAAGATGGAAGAAAACTGATGTGAGAAAAGCTGAATCCACACTGACCGTAGTCAGGTCAGCGAGCACAGCGACAGCACAACCACAGTCACGGCTCCCGAGAAGAGATCCAAGCAGAGTTGGGGGAGGGTTTGCAAGAGGACAGGGAAGGAGCTACTATGGGGACGTTTCCGGGGAGCTACCCCAGTCTGACGGGACTCTCCTACCTCCACACCAGATGAAGGGCTGGGTGGGAATATCCCAAATGTCATTCCACCTGCACCGAACCAGCTGAAGAGCCTCGTGCACTCCCTCACTTCTTAGCTGTCCATCATCCATGTGGGGCACCCCAAGGGAGACTCGGCTGGAGCCAAAACGCTTAACCCCCTGAAAGGCCAGTCCCTGTCTTCCCAGAGAACAACCTTCTTCACCTACAAGCATTTAGTCATCCTTTTCTTTTTCTGTTTTTGGTTTGGGTTTTGGTTTTGTTTCTTTTTTTTTTTCCCCCCTCCTGTTGTGTTAACAGAGCATCTAATGTGACTAAATAGGACAACCTGCTCTCCCATCCCCATGAAAAATAAATGATGTGCTTTCTCTCCACTACCTTCCCCCACCTCCTGGTGCTTTTCCTACTGGGCAACTCGTGGGGCTATCCTCCTTCGGGCAGACCTCTCAGAGGGGCTTGGGAACTTCCCCCAAGCGCAGCGGGGTGGTGGGAGCCCATTGGGCTGAGCGGGCGAAGCGCGGCGGAGGCAGGAGTTTGGGGGAGTCAGCGGAGGGTGGGAAGGAGGCCGAAGGGGGTGTGTGCGTGTGTCGGTGGGGGTGGAATCTCTGTGCAGAAAGCAGCCAAGTGGCAGCTTACCCTGTTAAATATTAATCGTCTCTGCTTCTGCAATTTCGGCAATGTGTCGAGGCCCACCACTGCTGAATATTTCATCAGCACCGCTCGCTTCCAACGGCGCTTCTCCCACTTCCCTCTCTCCCGTAGACCCTTCTCCCATCCCCTGCCCCCCGCGCTCCTTCCCCTCCCATCGCCAGTGCCAACCGTGGCCACGACTGCCCATCCTCCAAGCCCTCGTCCTTAACTCCCCGGCGGTGGGCACCGGCACGGCCCTGCTCCGTCCACAGCCCACTGGTGCTGGTGGCCGTGGGCAGAGAGCGGAGAAGCCGTGCAGAGGAAGGAGGATCATCAACTCCACTGGGAGAAAAAAAAAAATACATATAAGTGTGCATCAACAAGTCCCACAATAAAAAATGCATGAGGCAGGGCAGAAATGCTGACTCTGGGGCTGGGAGCTTTTTAAACCACGTAGTCCGTGTTTCTTCCTCGCTGGCTGGCTCTGCGCGAGCACTCGGGGAGCGCAATCAAACGTGCCAGGGTGAGCTCTGTTGGGCTTGAGCAATTTTGACCTCGAGCTCCTCACCGCAGCCTCCCCGTTGCCTGCCTCTGGCCACTGCTGGAGAAGAGCCCCCCGATGTGCAGCTTGGGTGGCTGCAGCTGGGCAGGGGGAGGAACCAGGACCAGAGAAGGACCAGGCAGGAGATACAAGGGTCTGCCAGGGAAACCAAAGCAAGACAATGTGCTGCTGGCCTAACCCAGACTTGATGGCTCAAGGTGCAAGTTCATCCCTCTCTTCTCCCCAGACAGAGGTGTTTCTTATCGACACCAGCTGGGAATCTCTTCCCCTCCCTGCTCCCAGCCCTTTTCCATCCATTCTGTCCTTCTGGTCCACTCTCTCTTTTCTCCATCCCTAAACCTTACTCTTTTTTTTCTGTCTATCATTATATTACTTTTAAAAACTTAAAACCAAATCAGCAATTACACAGTTCAGGTTGGTGTTTGAACAACTACCTCCCTCCCACTAAATTCCAATTTAAATGTTTGTATGATCCCAACAGGATTATGAGGAGATGGAGGAACCAAAACAGGCTAACCTAGGTTCAGAATACCTCTCACCATGGTGCACAGAAGTACCTGACTCGCCGGTGGAGATTTCTTATGCTGAGAGGGAGATCTGCAAGAGGTATGGACTCTCAGCCTCTTGCTCCAAGAGGAGATGGCCATGGTGAGATAGAATCATAGGATGGCTTGGGTGGGCAGGGACCTTTCAAGCTCATCTGGTCCAACCCCCCTGCAGGGAGCAGGGCCATCTGCACCTAGAGCAGGGTGCTCAGAGCTTCATCCAGCCAAGATACCCCTGTCCTCATGGAAACATCTGGATGAAAAGCATTTAAGCCTGAGATGGCCCTACCACCTTCCCTGTCACTCTTTACAATGAGAGAACAAAATGACTCGCAGCTCGTGACCGTCAAAAGCTGGGCACCTAAGGCAGATTACAAGAGTCCCATTTCTATCCCACAGCCTAGAGTGTCTAGCTTGGACTTGTGCAGCTAATTTTCAGATAACTCAAGAGAGTTGAGATAAACGACCCCAAGATGCAGCCCAGGTGAACGCTTCTGAGGAAAGCAAAAGGCTCCCTGCCTGCTGTTGCTTCTCCGTGGACTGAGATCAGCTAGAAACGAGCCACGTGAGCCACCGTGTTCCAAGCCTTGATGTCGTGACATCCATATGGCAGAGTTAGCTACTCACCTGGAGAAGGACAAGCCAGGCATCGGTCAGCATCCGCTGAAAGGGCAGATCCCAGGCACATTTTAACTTTATCTAAGAAAAAAACAAATAAAATAAGATTTGGATCAATAGCTGAGGGAGTAGCTCAGCGAGTGCGGTCCTTGCAAGAGGGGTTTTTTTTATGCAAACCTCATGAGGGGGATCAAGACTCTCCTTTTGGGTAATATATTAAATGAAATACGCACCGGAGAAAGTCACTCGAACACATTGGACGAGATGAGTTTCCCTGGTTAACGCAGCACGCTCGCTTTCCCCCTTTGTATTAAAAATTCACAAGGCTCCCCATCCCTTATCTCAATTAAGCAACTTGTTTGTCAGAATTATTTGTTACGCGTTTTCATAAACATTTGATGAATTCTACGCAAACATCTCGCTAATGTATTAACAAGACCGGGGTTTTAATTACACAACGCCCAAGGAAAACGGGCTCGAGGCTCCTCCGGCAAAGTTAATTGTGCTTCCTCGCGCGCGTCTACGCATCGCACGGGGAACGTCCCTCTGGGGGAAAACCCATCACAGGGGCAACAGACCCTCCTGGGCTCGCTGCGGGCACCAGCTGGCCAAGCATCATCAATTCAGCCTCTTCGACAGCTTCATGAGCCTCCGCCAAAAAGGCTGCAACTCCAGCTCCAACTTTGGTTGGGGAGCTGAGACCACGTAAACATCGGCTCTCATTTGTTATTTGTCACATGGAGATGATGGTTTCAAGGGACTTCCAATACAATGGGGAAAAAAAAAAAATCACAGGGTTGTTTGGGTTGGAAGACACCTTTAAGATCATGGAGTCCAAGCGTTCCCCCAGCAGTGCCAGGGCACCACTGCCCCCTGTCCCTCAGCACCACAGCTCCACGGGGGGCTTGGAAACCCCTCCAGGGGTCACGGGGACTCAACCTTGAAAAAATTGCTCCTCATTTTGCATCACCTCCTTTCTGGATTTGGCCAGCTCTCTTCTCTTCACAGATGGCCATAAGTTTCTCACCAGTGCCTACACCGCAGCTCTTCACTAAAGGTTTCAGTATCTGCTCGGCTCTCTGCTGTGGTCTGGGCTCCTAGAAAACCTCAGCACTGAGGTTTCCTCCTAAAAAAGCCCAAGTTGAAACCGAAACATTTTTGTAAAATCATCTGGCTTTGATTTCCACCAGTTTTTGAATATTTCACTTCAAAATAGTTTAGAAATCCCCGGAAGTCCACTTGGAAATTAAATATTAACTTTGGTCTAATATTTTAGACAAGATAATTGAACAAATAACTGGAGCAGCACCTACAGCATTATTTCTCAGTGCTAATGACACGTCATGACATCCTGCAGCAGGACAGGACGGCCAACTGCATCATTTCTTCTGGTTTTAGACACTATTTTAAAGCTTCTGATTTTATTTGCTGTTCTTTTCATTTTGTAAAGCGGAACATTCATGATTTTGTTATTTCAGACGGGCAACAATTTCAGCAATTTTTGGGGTTTTTTTTTTCCTAAGATCAGCTGCTGAGCTTATCACTTTTGGAAGTGTTAAAGCATCAAACTGTTTCATTAAGCCAGAGAACATTGCTGCCTTTGATTAACAGCTAATTGGGGTATTAGCCATTCATTATTGCATCATTTGTTTCGTGACATAAAAAAAACAGTAAGGGGTCTTACAGGACTCATTGCTCGCTTCTCCTGCCGATTCGTCACGACAGCACCAGCATTTAATTCAATCCCAGGGAATGAGACCCTAATGGCACTCGGGGCTGAATTAAACAGAAGTTAATTGTTTCCGGACTCGCGCTGCGTGGACACAGAGCTGCCCTTCCCGAGCAAAGCTGAGCATCAAAACACCCGGATGCTGAGGTTTGACCGCGCTGCTGTCAGCGATGCCACCGCCTGTGCCCTCGTAAAGACCCCTTTGAAGGTCCCCATCTCTCCAGCTTCTGGGATCGGGAGATGGAGAGGGGCAGAAACCGGTCCCTCGCCTGCCCCTTCCTGCTCCCTTGGCCACCTCCCCAGGGCGGCAGCTTCTGCCCAGCCCCGAGATGGATTTTTCTTCCCCGCTCCCAAAGTACATGTGTGGTAGCTAGTGAATACAAATCAAGGCAGTAGTGTTAATATTCTCATTACATTTAAATCTAAGGGGCTTTTTCAATATTCAGAATCAAAGGCACTTCCACCACCAGCAGATTTTGTTAATACTTTTTTTTCCCCTCCTTAAAAAAAAAAATAAAAAATGGACCCCTGCACCTCATTCTACTCTTCCTCCTGTATTTTTTTTTTTAATTAAAAATAATTATTTTAAGCCAGGCTAACCCACCAGGGAACAACCATACCTATAAACAGATGCCACTCAGAGGGGCTGGGAGGCCTTCGCATCATTAGATGATGGTGAACTCTGAACTCGTAATTTGGAGGCTGTGTTTGCAGGAGAAGAGGAGGAGGAGGAGGCAGCAGCAGAGGTGGCAGGGATGAGGCCAGGGTGGAGGGAGCTTGACGGGGCCTCTCTGGTGAATTGCTGGCCTACCCTGCACAGGAACGCTCCGGACTTCAAATCGGCTCCAGTCACTTTGAAGCTCCTCTCTCTTAATCTCTCTCTCTCTTTCTCTCCCTCTTTTTCCCCCCCTTGCATCTATGAATCATTCATGTCTTTTTTTTTCTTCCTCCCTCCCTTAGAGGTTCCTTTAGAAAAAAAAAAATAAGAGGAAAAAAAAAAGAAATAAATCCACACATCTGCTCACACAAAGCCCTGCCTGTGTTTATGTTCTTTTCACTGGGCGTAGCTTATTATCAGCAGTGTCGAACAAATTACTGACATGATGCTGGCGATGCGCTGCTGGTCCCGCCGGCGAGGCTGGGACCCGGCCGACTATTTGGTTTTAAATGTTAATGCGCAGCCGGGCGCGCTGCGAACGCGGGAAAGGAGCCCGGCCCCGGCAAACCCAACGGGGACTTCGCACCAGCAAAGCCCAGGAGCTGACAACCAGCGGGACCCCAGCTGGGTGGGAAACGCTCGACGCCCTTTGGGGCAGCCGAGTTCCAACAACGCAGCGCTTAGTCCTGAAAATTCGATGCTTTGAGTTTTGGAAGGCAGCTCTGCTCTCAGAGCAACCCGGAGGAGAGGTGGGTCCCGTGGTTGTGGTCGCACCCGTGCTCGCTCTCGGGCTTTGCTGAAGAGAAGGGTTGAACCTGCCTTGCCCGGGGGAGCAGCCCCTGGCCTGGGCCACCTCAGACGCTGCTTGGGTCTCATCTTGGAGAGCATCAGCGTGAGCAAGGACAAACCAGGCTGGTAAGAGCAGTCTGATTTTGGGCACTGAGTGGAACGAGTTGGGTGGTGAGAGCCTGTGCCAGGCTGCCCAGAGAGGGGGTGGCTGCCCCATCCCTGGCACCATTGCAGGGGAGGTTGCCCGGGGCTCTGAGCACCCTGCTCTAGGTGCAGACGGCCCTGCTCCCTGCAGGGGGTTGGACCAGATGACCTTTCAAGGTCCCTGCCCACCCAAATCAGTCTGTGAGTCAAAGTGAAATTTGCCCCTGTCTTCACCCGGACAAGAGTCCCTCCACAAGCTGACACTCCCACCACAGTCAGCCTGAGCTCAGGAGTTCCCAGAGCTGCTGCAGCTGCTGCTCAGCACCCCAAAGAGCACGAAAACGTCAGATCTACTGGAAACAGCTTTCTTTCAGAAACCCCACCGCCTGAAGTCATCACCACTCCACAAGACTTGTTCAAACCCCCACCTATTGTGCACATCTCTCACGCTCCCCTTCTCTGCTCTCCTGCAAGTCTAAGCCTGGACTTCTTAAGGGACACTAATGCCACATTCTACACGACTCCTGGAGCACACCTCAAGTCCTCAAAGCAATAGAACACCAGAGGGGACCACCTCATCTGGAAAGGGGGGAAACTGAGGCACGAGGGGTGGATGGAAGTCACTCACCACCACCCAGCTGGTCAGCGGGACTGGGAAGAGAACCAGCTCTGGAGCCTGGCACTGCACCTCCCGGTGCTGCGCGGCTCAGAACAGGGCTCGTGCAGAAGGAAGTTCAGTGAGAATACCCAGCTCTCCTTAGCTCCTGGAAGGCCCGAGGAGATTGATGGGGGGTTAATGCCATTGGATGGGGACTCTGAAAAGCAGGGGGCTTTGTACGACACTCGATTCCCCCCGACACCTGCACTTGGCAGCAATTAGGGTCCTGGTGCACTTAAGTATCCAGCTAACTCCAAGGTTTCAGCCTCCGAAGCTCAGTAAGCTTTGTAGATATTTGCTTAATGATGTCTCTGAAGGGGGGAAAGAGCATTTGCTGTCACCGTGTGCCTCCCAGTCACTTCAGGGATCCCCAAGGGCTGGTTGGTGCAATCCCATTTCTGTACCAAAGCTCAGCTGAGGTTAAGTGGTTTATCCATCTTGACACAGGGAATCTCTGGATGGGCTGAACCTGCATCCCCTGCTCTGAGCACACCTCTCAGTCGTCTTTCTAGACCACGTCCTGGGAGAGGCCAGGGGAGGCCACACCGTTCTACATGAAGGAGACTCTGCCAGCCCTCCTGCAAATCTCACCAAAGGCACACAGTTCACCCAGCCCAAGCAGGGACCTCCACGTTCCCACTCCCAGCTCAGACCTCAAAAGCAGACTCTTCCTCCAGCCCAGCAGAGCCAGCACCATACGCAGAGGTTTCATTAGATGAGATCTATGACCTATTTACTATGTAAAAAATAAACAGCTTTGGTATTAATAATAAATATTTAGGGCTCATTCCAGCTGTTCTTGGGTAGCTCTGCAATATACTGTTTACCATTGATTTTATTTACCAGGAAAATATTTCTACTGATGTGATGCTTTGTACATCCCCTGTGTCTTTATTCTGTATTTATATTTTTTTTTAACCTAGAACTTAATAAACTTTCTAAGCAGTTTAGGGCACTAACAGGAAAAATGCAAGAGGTCACCTCCTCACCTTCCAGCTGCACATACATAGAATGGTCAGGGTTGGAAGGGACCTTAAAGACCATCCAGTTCCAACCCCCCTGCCACAAGCAGGGACACCTCCCACTAGAGCAGGTTGCTCACAGTCCCAGCCAGCCTGGGCTTAAAAATTTCCAAAGATGAGGCTTCCACCACCTCATTTGTGTCCATCTCCCCACCTGGTTTCAACCCTGAATCCCAAATCCAAGATCTGGGCTCACCAGCCAACACTCAATCACAGAATGTCAGGGGTTGGAAGGGACTTGGAAAGATCATCTAAGTCCAACCCCCCTACCAGAGCAGGATCACCCAGATTAGACCACACAGGCACACATTGTCCAGTTGGGTTGTGAATGTCTCCAGAGAAGGAGATGCCACAATCTCCTCGGGCAGGCTGAGCCAGTGTCTGTCACCCTCACCACGACAAAGTATCTCCTCATGTTTACATGGAGCCTCCCATGTCCCATCTTCCACCAGACATCACTGAGAAGAGCCCAGACTCTGATACGGGGATGCCTCATCCACCAGCGGATTTAATTAAACCCCGGGCAGCACTTTCCCAACCTGGCTGGGATGCTCTGCCATGGGAGAAGTCACAAGCAGAGAGAGGACATGCAGAACATGCACACTTGGGATGTTCCAGGTCTCACTCTCAAGCAAACCTGCTGGCTTGGGACACCCTAAACTCTGCTGGAAGCTAGGAGAACATCAGGAGAAGGATTACCTCTGAAAAAGATGCTTCTCTTTTACTCTTCTCTCCATAGCTGCAAGCTCCAGCAGGCACGGTGAGATGGATGCGGGGAAAGGAAGCTTTGAGTTCAAGTGCAGAAGGGACTCTGGTTTCCAGCAGCCAGAGGCTGGTACCAAACCCCTGGCATGGCTGGAAGAGGAGCATGAGCGATGAACAGGAGGCTTGGTTCCTGCAGCATTCAGACGCACTCATTTTTAGGTAGAGCCAGAGCAGTAGATTTTTTTCTGCAACATAATAAAAAAATAAGGCAATAGGCTGAAAGGAGCTTCGGTGTATGAAAGCACAGCAGCCTTAGTTTAGACCAAGCCTAAGCCCTGCATCCCAGTTTGATGAACTTTCAAGCAAGTAACATTCAGGCCACCTGCCCTTTTTTCCCCCCCCCTCGGTGATTCATTTCTATCCTTTGTGCCTCAGTTTCCCCACCCACCAAACAGATTTTCCCCACAGGGTCTCCTTGTGCTCAGAGATCTGGAGAAACACTCCGTGAGGCTCTTCACACAAGTTTTCATCAGCAAGCCATGCTCTCTGCGTGGCACTGGACCACCACGTGTGTCCTGCACAGGCTCATGGACCTCACCATGGTCTGCAGCCTTGCTCACCCCTTTGCCTTGCTGATAGCTGCTGCAGGGGGAGTTACCAGCAAGGTTGGCTGAAAAATTGGCTTTATTGCTTCAAGTGTGTGCCAGAAGCAGAGAGCTGCGGGAGGCAGCGAGAAGGAATGGCAGAGAAAGGCAGGGAAGGAACAGCAGGCTGGGGGGACCAGGCAATCGCATCCCACCAAGACATTCGGGCCAGAGGGCAGAAGATCCAGTGTCCTACCTGGGCCAGACCTTTTGGCCTCGTTGATCAGCGGTGCTGAGCTTCAGCTGTCCCCAGAGAGGCCTCTTGGTGCTCAGCCCACCCTGGGGCATGCTCTGATCCTGCACGGACAGGAGGAGGATTTTACTCGAGTCCTGGGTTTTTAGTCTGCATCTACACATCCGATTTGGGTGAGCCAAAACACTTCTGGCTCACGAGAAACTCCCGTCCTCTCCCTCTTTGCAGGGCTCTCCCCTTCCCAACTAGCTTTCAATTATTGAATTTCTGCCCCCCCCCAGCATCTGAAAGCCAAGTGCCTTAAATACAAATCACCTCCAAATCATTACGTGCAGGACCTTTCGGCCCTCTTCAGAGCGATGGGCCGTGAGTAATGAGCTCTGCTGAGAGTTTGCTGGATTTCACATACAACAGATGTAAAAGATGGGGCTGGAGAAGGGGGAGGAAAGGGGGGAAGGAAGCCAGATCCAGCTGGGGAGACAAAATATTTGCCACTCACCTTTTCCTTCATCTGCAGCAGGCAGAGTTGGTCCAGGTCCTTCCGCGCTTCTGAGATGGAACCAGGTGGGTAAAGAAGGAGGGTGCAGCTTGAGATGCAAGCCCTGAGCCCTCCAGGTGCTCAAGCATTCTTCCAGAGGTGGAGGTCCTGCCCTGGACCTTGCCCCCAGCAGACCACGAGCAAGCCCTTCTCTCCCAGGAGTTGTCCTCCCCTTCCTGCTGCTGCACAGGGTTGTCCAAGATGCCAGGACCTGGGCTTGGGTCCAGCTCCTCTTGCTCTTGCCAGGTGATGCCCCAGGTGACAGAGCCTGGACAGAAACCTCACTGCTGAGACACTGTGGGCAGGGAGAAGAAGTGGCCACAGGCCAGGCTGGCTCCAGACAAAGCTTAGTGCAGAGATGGACAATCCCTGAGCTCACCCAAATCAGTCAACTCCTTCCTTTGAAGGGACAGACACACGTCTCCATCCCCAGTTTCTTTGGTGCAGAGCCAGGTATTTGGGGTGGAAAAAAAAACCCTGGTGGAAGAGAGTCTCAACACACAGCCTGGGCTGGCAGGATGGCATCTACCCCCCCTTGCCATGCACTTTGAGGTGGGTGTTACTCCACACGACATATGCTACCACCCACAGCACCCCACAAATCCACGGGGCAGCACACTGTGTGTCGTGGGGTCCCCAAGGCTAGGAGACATTCCACCCACACCTCAGATGCTGCGGGGCCAGGTCCTGAAGATACCACACTCCACTCTGGGTGGTTTCACCTCCACGCACCAGCTTCCACATCTTTCCTCCTGCTCCAGCAGCACCGAGCACCCGTCAGCTCCCACACAGAGCAGAACACCCTCCACCATCTCCAGTGAGGCTCCAGCCCCCAGGGCTGCAGGAGAGCAGCCAGGGCTCTCCCTCCCCTTCCTGCCTGGGAAAAGTTGGGGATGGGGGGGGGGCGAGGAGAAAACGAGAGCAAACCCTTTCGATGCAGACTTCAAAGTCATTGTCAGCAGGATCCTTCGGAACAGTTTAAGTACAAAATGAATTGTTTTAATATTTAATCAGCCTATAATAGGCCCGGGGATCCCAGTGGAGACAGTTTGCAGCTGAAAGGATGTCCAAACTGAGTATCCCCCCCCCTCCAGAAGGGACAATGGTCCTGTAGCAGCTCCTGCCCCAGAGACACATGTAAGGACAATCCCCTCCAGATGCGACACAGCACCTGGGACCAGCTCCCACCCACTCACCTGCCCTGTGCCACGGGCTTTGAGAGCCATCACCATAAATCCTCATCCTGCAGGATAATGATTTAATTCTCCGATGAGCTCAGAATAAATTCCAGCCCACTCAACACCCTCCCAGAAGGGGCAGCCCCCTCAGCCCTCTGCGCTCCCTCTTTGCTGCGGGTTTGCGGGTGCACCCGGATGTTCCAAAGGCAGAGTCACAAATGCTGGGGTTACTCCTGCTGGGAAGAAGCCCTTTACCCTCCTGTGAACTGGGGACACAAACCAGGTTTGGCTGAGCTCAGCCTGTCACCTCCAGGATCAAGCTGTGGTCACTGCTGGGCTGTAACTCCAACAAGTCCACACCATGCAAGGAGGGCTCAGCTCTGCTCCTGCTGCATGACCCCCCCGGTAGCCTCAGCTGAAGGGAAGGATGCCAAGGGACAGGCAGCACTAGAAAGGTGCTTTCACCACCAGAATGATCAGCCAGACCGCATACTGGACCCGCTTTCCCTTACTGGAGTCAGGGCAACGCTTCCTGGTGCCAGAGATCAGAGCTCACTGTGCATGAGGTTGCCCTGTCCCCTTTTGGGTGGTCCAGGAACCACCACTGCTTCATTTTGTGGGTTGGGAGCACAAGGCAAGGAGCCCCAAAGCCACCACTGCAAGGCCCTTGGGCAGATCTGAGCCTCAGTCCCAAGCACACCTCAGAGATCAGGGGCTCTGACTGGTTGGGGTGGGCAGGGACCTTTCGAGCTCATCTGGTCCAACCACCCTGCAGGGACCAGGGGCAACCTCACGTTCCCAGCAAGCCCAGGTAGGTGTGAGGCTAAAAGGAGCCCATGCTGTGATAGCTGCTGGCTTGGCTGCTTCTTACCTAGACACGGGGGCAGGTTACTCCACTACACCAGGAGCTGGGATCTCTGTAGGCACTGCCAGGCAGCGTGGGCAGGAGAACCAGAGCAGCCACAGCACGAGCAGAAGCAACTGGAAGGAGCAGAGCTGCCAGCACAGCTCCACAGCCTGTTGCAGAGGTGATTTGCCCCCGGGCACGTCCAAAGCTGCAGGAGAAAGAAACAATTCCTGTGATTTTCACAGCATTTCCACCCTCAAAAAAGACCTTCTCCAGGATGGGGTCATCCCCTCCCCATCCCATCTGATACTTTTTGGGTGTTACCAGCCTGGCCTGACCCAGCCATCCAGGAGGATGTTATGAGGAGGATCCTGGGGGGAAAATAAATAACCCTAAAACCATTATCAATCAGGGTTATGCTTCCATTAGCTGCCCAGAGAATCCTCTGCCCAGACACAGCCTTCGCCTCCCAGGTCTCCAATTACTGCAGATTAGCTCCGGGTAACCTGCTGGATGCAATAAATAACTCCGAGGGCCCTGCGTGGTGGATCCGGGACCATCAAACACGCCAAGTTATTTCGACAGGGTTTCTTAGAGGGAAGGAGGGGGGAGAGCATCCTCCCCGGCAGCGCAGGCTGGATGCCATCCCCTTCCTCCCAGCGCCACCTTCCGGACAGCGCCAGCCCCGTGCCCGCAGCCTGGGCACCAGGCAGCCAGGGGCGAGGCCAAAACAACTGCTTTTTAGCACAGCCCCGGGGCTCTCTCAGCCTTCCCTGGGCACAGAGATGCTCCAGACCCCTCAGCATCCTCGTAGCCTCCACCGGACTCTCTCCAGGAGCTCCTTGTCTTTCTAGCGCCTGGAAATGTTCGTTAGCGCCGTGAGTTGGTAGCATAGAGACAGGCAAAGACTGATGGTCAGGAGTAGAGAGAAGACCGTAGATCCATCCCGGCATCTGAAGCATCTCTAAGCTTTGAGAGGTCCAACAGCAAAGGGAGCTTGAGCTCCAAAGTTCCAGTTCAGCTTTGTTTTGCCTGGAAAGAATTGCTGTGGTCCAGCCGTGCGTTCATGGCAGGGAGACCCTGCCAGCACAGAGACCCTGGCCAGCACCTGCTCTGCTTTTGGTACAAAACCTGCACCACTCCTTTCCCAAAGCCCTCTCTGGTCCTGGTTTGGAGCCTGAGGAACTCTCTGTGCTCCAGCAGGTACAAGTGGAGGGATGTGACCCATCCCGCCAGAGGCAGACTCCAGGGGCCAGGGAATGAATTGCAGTCAGCACTGAGATGTCTCCCCTTAACAATGGGGCTTGATGATCTTAAAGGTCTCTTCCAACCAGCACAGTTCTATGGTTCTATGAGAGAAGTACAAGGAAAAAGCCACATTGTCTATAGAAAGGGAAAAACCAGGCACAAGCTGCACAGAAAGCCCCAAGGATGTGCAATAGTTCAGCACGTTTGGGATGGACCCTACACCCACCTGAGGGCTGTTAGAAACTCCAGCACCCTCCTTGCTTGGCTGACACGGGGTAGACAACCAGCTTTTGAGTTGTCCATGGGCTGTGAGGAGCCTTGGCAGACCAGCTTTGAGAAGAGCCAGAGCCAAAGGATTTCAGCACAGCACCATGTACACCAACAAGTCCTTACCAGCAGCCTCCAACTGTCAGCTGGATGTGGCCCTTCCGTCCCTCAAAGGTGGTGACAGTAGGCAGCTCTCCAGTCAGCCATCGGTCACAAAGCTGAGGACAGGGCTTGACCATTTCCAGAGGGTGTAAAGGGCCACACTGAGAAGCCAGCAGGTTTTTTACACCACAGCAGGGCTGTCACGACAGCGCTCCCAGTATAGCACCTCCTGATGTTATGGTATCAAATCCATAAACAGAGACACGCAAGCATGAGGGAAAGGCCAAGCACTCGTAGCTGACTGGACACTAAAGACAGCTAAGCCATGTCAGGACACCAAAAAGCATCATCAGAAGCCATGCTGTCCTGCATAGTCCTGCCAGTGTCCTCTCCTGCCACCAGAGTACCTGGGAAGGAAGCTGGGATCCCACCAGCTCACATCCAGCTCAGCATGCCAGGACCCCATTCATTTCTTGTCTTCACCACCACCCCAAGCAGCCGGCCCTGGGAGTCATTTTCTCATTGCTCAGTAGCAGCAGCATCACTATTTTCCAGGAGGGAGAGAGAAGACAAGCACAAGGAGCTCTCGCACCACCTCTCTCACGCACCCCGCGCGTGGGCTCCATCCCAGTCCGAACACCCACGAACACGCTGTGCAGACGCCGGGGCATAGAGCAGGCTGGGCTGGCCCCTGCCAACGACCCCGTATCTCTCCACACAGGCAGGATGTGAGCAAGCGGGCGGCTTGGAAAGAAGTTAAACTCTGGGCAAATGCTCTGGAGGATGAATTCCGAAAGAAAGTCCTTTCTTCTCCACAGTTCATTGACACATCAAAAGAAGAGGTTCATGCGCTGCCAATAAGGCCAAGATAAGCCTCGTAGACCATTGCACTTTCAAGGAGGGCTTGGGGTGACACTATCTCACTTGAGTTTTGGCTTCTGCATTTTTCTCCTGTCACGTGGCTGTGTGGTCCACTGAGATGCTTCTGCTCCTGCTCATTCTCTCTCCACTGCCTCTATTTTGCCCCAAAATTTCCATGGCTGCCCAGCTGCTCCTGGAAGGAGAGCTAGCGTGAGCCAAGGTGCTCAGCAGTTCTGCTGGAGACTGCAGGCACAGCATCATATGTTCTCTGTCCATACTCAGCGCTCATTGACTTGTCCCAGGCTGGGATACCAATTAAAAAACCCTAATTGATCTAACAAAAGTCAAACACACACAGACTGGCCTCACGTTGGGGGTCTCAGCCTCCTCGCAGGTGACACAACCTTCACCCTTCAGAGGCAGCGCCAGATCCCACCAAGCAACTGCTCTGTTGGGAGTGAGGGTCTCTGCACCTCTCCCACCATCTGCAATGCCCACACAGGCTGTCACCTTGACTGCCGTGAGAGAACAGGTATCAGAGACCTTTCTGACCAGCGTGTCTCCCATGGATGGCACCCTGGGGAAGAACCACCTCACGTTGGGTGGGTCCTGGCCTGGATCTCCTCCCTGGTCCCACACAGTGGGAGCAGCAATTGTATTGGTGCCCCATAAACTTCTGATTGCAGATTGGATGCTGTTTGTGGGCACAGCTGATGTCACACCAGCAAGAGATCATCCCACAGCAAACACCACTGGCTGCCACAAAGCCATCCCCATGTGGAATGGCACCAACCACTGCCCTTCTGTCTCACAGGAATCAGCTGGAAGCCACACAAGGGTTTGAGCCTGGCAGTACTGGAGATCAGAGTCACAGAATGTTTTAGGTGGGCAGGGACCTCTCAAGCTCCTCTGGTCCAAACCCCTGCAGGGAGCAGGGCCGTCTGCACCTAGAGCAGGGTGCTCAGAGCCCCGGGCAACCTCCCCTGCAATGGTGCCAGGGATGGGGCAGCCACCACCTCTCTGGGCAGCCTGGCACAGGCTCCCACACCCTCAGCACCAACAATTTCCCCCTTCTCTCCACTCTAAATCTCCCTCTTTCAGTTTAAACCATCACCCCCTGTCCTGTCACTACAGCCCCTGCTCAAAAGTCTGTCCCCATCTTTCTGACAGGCCCCCTCTCCTTTAACCCTGGGAGCTGCTGGCAGAAGGGGTTCCTGGGCAGGGAGGTTCTTTTTTAGACTCTCAGTGTTTCAGGGCAGAAGGTTAATTAGGTAGCAGGGTAATGAGGAGTCATTAAATCTGCCCGCACCATGCTGTTAGCATAACAAGGGCAGAGCAGGAAGGTTAGAGCCAGGATTCTTGTTTTCCCATTGCCTTCAATTAACCTTTCCATGTTTCTGCAACACTCCGGGCCCCAGAGATAGGTTCTGGGTGCCTCTCAGAGCCTCTTAATTAGCAGAACACAGAAACAAACTTTTAAGTAACCAGAATGACCAGTTTGGCTTTCAGCTTTAAATAAACAGGCAGGACCCGGCTCAGCCTTTGAGCAAAGCCGCAGTCCCATCAAAGTTTAGGTGGGTGAAGTGGGCTCCTGGGGCTTAACTCAAATGATTATTCTACTCTTGCTTTCACCTCCTCAAGTGGACAGCACTGGGGGGCTCACCTGGGCACCCCACCAGCCAGGGGGCAAAGCCTTGGCAGGCAGTGCCACCCATGCCAGCCACAGCATCCCCTAAAAACAGCTGGGCTGTTGGGAGGAAAGTGTTTCCCCACCCCCTTATCCCACTCAGCTGAAGGTGGGCATCAATGCCAAACGTACCTGTGGGATACAGATGAGTAGCAGGAGCCATGGTATGAAGGCTCTGGCTACCCCGCCACCCGCAGAGGGTTTCTCGGGCAGTACTGACACCACCCCCATGACTGGGATGACACCTTAGGTGGGCCAGACCTCAGAGGATGAGGAACAAGCACCCGGGGGCAGGATTCAGCTCCTCTAACCATGACTTTTGCCTATTCTCATGCAGAGAGTATATTTCTCTGGGACCTCCAGAAACTTCATCCTGCCTCCGTTAGCTCTTACTCCGGGGAAAGCTGCCCCAGGACAGATAAACCACCTGCCCAGGCTTGGCAAGCTGCACCCTGCTGAGGGGCAAACTTTGGATGAAACAGCTTGTGAAGCATTCGGATGCCATGACCTCTTCAGCCCAGTGGGCTGTAAGAGCGAGATGGACCTAGCAGCAGGTTAGGTAGAGCTGACTGGGGGCGAAGGCAAAGTGATGGAGTAACACAAGGTTTCTCACGTGTGAGGAAGAGCAGCCAAGGAAGAAGCTGTGATAAAGCTCCCAGCTCAGGGTAGGAAATGTATTCTCCTCCAGCTTTTATGACAGCACCAAGGCACCTTTCTGCCATGTGACTTTCACGTCATCTGCTCTCTCTTGGGGCTCTTTCCTTCCCCAGTCTTTGATCTGCTTACAGATGCCAGCTCTGAACCAGGTCCTTCCTTCCAGAGCTTGCAGGGCTGCCTCACCTCCTAGAAAAGTGACCGTTTTCAGGGTCCATGCTGCCTTCACTGGTGGAGAGACATCTCAGCCTGAAGGAGCCTCACATCATCCTATGTTTAGCAGCTAAACAGAGGGCACCAAGTGCTGCCCAGATGCTGCTTTCCTATCTTGTCAGCTGTGGATCTCTGGGATTCAAGTGAGAAGTGTCCACAAGAAAAGCCTTCTCCTCATCAGTCCACAGCAGTTAAGAACCACATTGCACAGCTCCTGTGTGCAGGAGCCCACAAAGCTCCTCGGGAAAAAAACATTTTAGAAGATGGCACCTTAGGACCTTTTTTAACATGAAGCCCACAAAACAACCAACCATTTTTTTTTCCCCTCCTCTAAGTCTTTTGCTTCTGGGAGTTAATGGAGCTGGGGGAGGCTTCCCGAGACAGGACATCCCCCACACACCATCCTTAACTCCACCATCCAGATGGATTGGCCATGGTGGCCCACGCTGGGGCAACGGTGTCCAGTCACATGTGCTGCTTGTGACCCAGCAGCTCCCCTGGGACACGCAGCCCTCCACAGAGGGCCAGTGTCTCCTCCACACAGAGACACTATTGAGAAGCCTCACATGACACCAGTCAGTCCCAACACGTGTGACTGGGTTTCATCTCCAGGCCATCCTTGATTTAGGAGGCAACTCTTTTTTTTATAGGTTTTTTTTTTCCTTCCCTCATAAGCATCACTCCAGCAGGATGAAAACCTTCTCTGAGCCCCTCCACACACCAAGGTCACTTGACTCACTCTGGACTCTGGGGGCAAGTTTGACATTGCCTCTTTCAGCTCACCCCCTCCAGCATGATGCTGGCAAGGACAAGCTGGCCATTCTGGTTGGAATGGACACTTGTAAACATAATGATGGGGACATTTAGGAGAGCTACCAGCGTTGCTAACAGGACCTGGGGGTTAGTGGTGTTAAGCCCAGGAACTGAACTGAGGACCACTGTCTGCTGCTGGGATGAAGACGACCTTGGGGGCATTTACATGGGGTGTTTACTCCTGTGGGTGAGTGGAGTCGTAGCTGACAGTTAATTTATAAAGCCAGCTTTGTGCACAGGCACTGAATGCTTTTCCCACCTCTTCTTTCAGGAGTACCTGGCAGCAGCACAGTAATTACCATGGGGACGAGAAGGTTTGTGCCAACTCTTCTCTCTCAAACTGTTTTGGGGACACTGCCTTTCAAGTAGCCCAGTGCCTGTCTCGGATAAGACCATCACACACCACAGCACAGGGCTGCCTACCTTCCAGGCTCTCCCCAGCAGCTAGACACATCCCAGAGGCATGGTTCTGTCAGTGGTGTGATCCTCTCACAAGGCTCCTCGTGTGTTCTCCATCCCTGATCTTATTGTGACTCTGGAGAGGTTCTACAACCAGCAGAGCAATAAAACTCAGCTGGTATGATATGAAGCCTCCTCCATGTCACTGCCAGAGGTGTCACGCACCACAAACCTCTTAATAAAAGGGTCAGATCCTCTTCTGGAAGTGAGGACTTCTAGGGGTAGAGACTTCATTTTCTTTGATGACAGTCATGAACCTGTTTTTCTTCTAGGGCTTCAAAGGGTGAGTTTGAAGCCAGCACATGCTGCAACAGGCCAGCTGCCAGTTAACCACCACCTCCATTAAATCCTGGTTATTTATTCCTGGCTCATTCCCAAGCAGTTGAAAGTTATCAGCACAGCCCCAAGTGCCTCACTCTATCCTTGGCTTTTACTCACCTTGCCCAGGGATAACCAAAACTCAGGCTATAGGAAGAAAGTGCCCTCTACCAGATGTCAGAGGAGATGACAAACACTTGTCTTTTCCTCTTATTCCCCATACATTCACCTGCTCTAGATGAACCTCCTTTGGCAAGGGGGTTGGACATCATCTCTAGAGATCCCTTCCAACCCCTACCCTTCTGTGATCTTTCTGCTGGCTACAAAGCCTTTTGCACTTCAGCCTTTCCAGCTGCATCCCTGGTAGGCAGCCAACTAACCCTGTTTGCCCCAAGCTCCAGCGAGGGAGGCAGGGGGGTATGGGTTGGATGTGTGGAATCACATCAGTCTCGCTCTCCCCATAATTTTAAAGAATCCAAATTACATGTTGTTTACCCAAGCTGTCCCCCACTGCGTTTCCACATTCCCATTTCCTGGAAAGGTCAACAGTGCTTGAAGAAAACGAAGCCTGCATTGGTGGCTTTTCAAGAACAGGTCATTAATCTTCATATAATTATCTGCAGTTATTTCAGGAGCAATAACCCATTAGGCCAAACTTTTCTCAGAAGGTTGTTAAGCAGAGCGAGGGAATGGAAGGTAGGAGAGGCTGGGAAATAGTCCAGAAAAGTTACCACTGAGCTTCTGCTTCCCTGCTGGCATCATCCTGCCCAAGTCAAGGAGGATTTGCACCACCTGATCTGCCAGTCTCCAGTTCCCATACTGGCAAGAACACAGGAGGATCTGGGGATCTCTGGCTGGACTCATGACAGTGCTGACCATACTAGGACTTATTCTAGCTGACTTAATACTCAAGGAAAATTGTTCGTGTAGTCCGAGTGTTCACATCTTCCTGTTCTTGATCTGAACTGCTTAAATGAAACAGATTCCCTCCCCAAATATACGAAGATAATAAACAACTTTCAGACAAAAAACCCCAAATCCACATTCATTTTCTATCAAATCCCAATGGGGACAAGAAGAGCATTGCCACCAGACCTGGAACATTTCCACAGAGGGTTCTAATTGTGGCAAAAAACACGGGGCAGGAAGGAACTCTAAAAAAACCCAAACAACAAAAAACCTGTCAACCCAAATCTTCAAAAGGTTCTAAGCAAAAATCCTTAGTAGATACAATGCAGAGAGGCTACAGCTCACTATTTCCTATCCAGTATCTTCCTACATCCCTCCCTACAGAGCTGCAAGGCAACACTGAAGGTTGGACACTCCTCAGCCCTTTGCATCTCACGGGCAATGCCCAGTTGACCTGACCACTAGCCCAATGCCTCCATCTCTGGAGAATCCTTCAGATTTGTGGGGTTTCCTGGAGAAACAAGCCCTCTTGCCATCAAGGTCAGGATCGACATCTTCCCATCACACCAGTTTCAGCAACATCTTTGGAGTGCAGAGACATCCACAGTTTCTGGGGCTTCCTTAATGGCTCCTCCACCCATGAGGAGCACAGTTATCCTGAACCCCACCCATGAGGAGCACAGTCATCCTGAACTCTGATGGCTTGCAATCAGAGCTGCCTTCTAAGGCATCTCAAGATGACAAGAGGCTTCTGCTCATTACCAGCCCCAAATTATCAAGCACGAAGGCAGGAAGTCACATACACACAGGCACCCTCGGACTTGACCCTAGGACATAACAGCCAACCTTCAAAGAGAAGCAGCTGGCAAGTGTCCCTTCCTGCTTGCAGCTACTGTCATGAAAGTCCCCATGCCTCAGAAGCCAGAGCTGCAGATGCCCTCTCATCCCCAGCCAGCCTGACTTCAGCCGGCCCCAGCTGATAAGAAAGTTATGAGCAGAAAACAACAAACCCATCAAGTGCAGGGTCAGCACAGGCTCGTGGGAACAGCCAAGATCTAGCTTCGGAGCACAGGGATGTTTGCTGAGACAGCCCCTTCTCAACGGGAAGGACGAGCCCCTGCACCTCCAGCCTATTCCTCCACTCACCCACCCTGACCAGTGGGAAGGGACATGGTTGCAAACGGACATCTACACACAGTTTGATGCAAGTGTTCCAACAATGACCATTTTCCAGCCCTTTGAGAAAGGGGATCCAGTTGGGCATTGCTGGAGGGTTTGTGGCATGGGGTCCACGTGAGGTTACCTGTTGTTGTTCCTGGGATGAAGCAGATCAGGGCTGGGGATCATCGACAGCAGAATGGGAAAGTGGAGCTTTCCTTGCCACGCTTCAGAGCTTTCCCAAGCCAGTGGAGCATCTCTTCAGACCACCTGTAAGAACAGAAAGGAGGAGAGGGCAGAACAGGCATCGGCAGCATCTCCTCCCTTTCCTGTTGTGCCAGGGGTTAAAACTGGGGGGATCTCAGCCTGGAGAGGGTAAAGGATATGAGGAGGCTCAGAGGTCAGCAGCACCAGTGAGTTTGACAAGAATGAAAACATTGGCATCTTTCCAGGGGTGCTTTTCTGCAGCAGGAGCCCCGCTCCAGAGCTCTCTGGTGAAGGAGGCAGGGGAAAGGGAGCGCAGGCAGCAAGATTTAAGCAGTAGGACCAGAAACACAGGAAAAACCTTTTTTTATTATTATTATTTTAAGTAACAGCAGTTAAAATATTACTTGGGGATTCAGCTCTTGAGCTTGTGACATCAGCATTCCTAGTGCCCTAGAATTAAACCCAAACCTTCCTGGAGGATCGCCAAACAAAACACACCAAGCTTTGTCCCACTTGCACCCCTAGAAGAACTGATTCCCAAAGGATTTCCTCAGAGGCTCCTCTCCAGGAGGTTTCACCTGGTTGAGCTCCTGAAGGATTGACTCCCAGTTTTCCCACGCAGGTCCCAGAGAGAAACTGCTGTTCCTGATGTCTACACGAATCTCCTCTCCTCCTGGGCATCCCTGCTCTGCTGCCAGGGGCTTCCTACAGGGTGCTCCCTGCCCTCAGACTGATGCAGCCTCACAGCCCCAGAAGAGAGGCAGATACAGCCCCCTGGCTAATTAAAAGCATTAATTACAGTTGGGCTCCAAGCACTGGTGACTGAACTCTATTGCTGCCCACAAGCTCTGTAACCGTTCATCGCCTTGCGTTTCAGAGCAGAGCAGCTGAGCCAAGCCCAGAGGCAGAGAAGAAGGGCAGGTTCCATAGGAGAGCACAGGGAGGTAGCCAGGGCATTGCAGCAGGGCGGAAGGACAAAGGAAGGGGAAGAGAAGAGGTGATGCAAAGGAACTAGAATGAGACAGTCACTGTGGCAGAGACCTATTGCTCCCTCGGGAGACCAATTTAAACACAGCTTCTTCCTCTAGAGAGGGGTTCCACACACTACCACCACTCACTTCAGCCACAAAGCCTTCCACCCCATCCCTACTCCTAGAGTCACACCTCTCCATCCCATCAGAAGAGCAGCACAAAGATCAGTAGCTCCCTCAAGGGAACCAAGGGGATATCCGTACCTGAGCAAGGCAGCCAAGTTCAGCCAGGAGGTAGAATCACTGGGTAAGCTCAGAATGATATTTTGAGATCAAGTCAGCCCACAGGTCAAGATGCAGCTCAACAAAGCCCACAGCCAAGCAGGAGCACAGCAAGAACCCAGCAGGAGACAAAGGCTCCTCCAGCTGAACTGAAATAGGGCTCCAGGGCTCATGGGTAGGGGTTGGAGGTCTCAGGTGAGGTTGCTCAAGGCCATTAAGGCCAATTAGGGCCCATGGGTTGGGTGGAGGCCTCAGGTGAGGTTGCTCAAGGCCATTAAGATGGATTAGGGCCCTCAGAGTCCCGATGGCCACCTCCAGCCCTGGCCTGAGCACATCGCAGGGTCAAGAGCTGCACTGGCTTTGCAGGAGGGTGGATGAGTGTGTAAGTGTCCAGATATTAGGGGGGTGTAGGACGAACCTCTTGAATGATCCCTCCAGCTATTCCTGTGCGGTGTGACCACACCTCTGAGAGCTGATTCCTCCCAGAGGATCCCAGAGCACACCTGACTGTGTGGGGCAGCTCCAAACTTCTCCACCTGCAGCTTACATCCAGCCATTCCGTCTCGAAGCCGAAGCAATGATCATTTTTGTTGATCCATACTTTGGGGACTCCTGTTCCAGAGGCTTTGACTAGAAAGCCATCACCATGTTCCCACAGCTGGCAGAGCTGTGAGGGATGGATGCCCTCCTCTGTGCCTCTCTCCAGACCACAAAGATACGCTGCTCACAGCAGTAAACTGATTTCTTGCTGTGACATAATGTCATGGGACTTGGCTTTTCTTGGGTGTTGCAGCTTTAGGAAGTTAGAAGTCAGCTCCCAGGCGAAGCCATGCTCTGCGATGATTTATGCCAAGAGGCTGCAGATCAAAGGCCAGGAATAAACTCCATCTTAGCTCAGAGCTCTAGAGAACTAATTCCCATGGGTACCGCAAGCTGGCAACACCAGACCTACAGTTACTGGTCGAAGACAGTCCCTGAGTGCACAAACAGCCCAAAACTTGGTTGCCATTCACTTCATCTTGGGCTGAGCCTCTTCCAACACAGGAGCACTCTTTTGGTTACGCTCATTCACAAGATCTTTGCTGTGATCTGAGAAATTCATGCTTCTTAGGTTTTACCTATTAACCCTTTCTCTCGTGGTATTCAAGTGTCATCTGGATGGGAATAGGTTGGGTAGGAAAGAGCAGAAGGCTGCTCCTCAGGGGAGGTTTAGGTTGGAGCTGAGGAACAATTTCTTCCCCTCCAGGGCTGTCCCAGGCTGCCCAGGGCAGGGGGGGGAGTGCCCGTGACCCCTGGAGGGGTTTCCAAGCCCCCCGTGGAGCTGTGGTGCTGAGGGCCATGGCTCAGTGCTGCCCTGGCACTGCTGGGGGATGGTTGGACTGGATGATCTTTAAAGGTCTTTTCCAGCCCAAATGATTCTGTGATTCTATGATGGTACTGTGGCTTCAGTCAGAAGTAGTTTCCTCATTCCGATCATTTAAGTGACCCTTAACATTCCCGGGGGTCTCTGAAGGGGGCTGGAGCTGCCCGTTGTCTCCAGCAGAATAGGAAGGTCCATTCATCCCCCTGTCACGTGCAGAAACGTGACTGTCCCAGAACAGGGCTGCAGGACAGCTCCCCAGGGGGGTCGGCAGGAGAGGTGCCGTGTGGGCTCGTGTGCACGGGGAAGAGAGCCAAGAGAAAGCTGCAGCCCCCCTCCAAACAGGCCAAAGGGTTAAAGGACCACGGCTCCTGCCCTGGGTGGAGCTGAGCTCTCTGAGGTGGCTATTTCCTCATCTCTCTGAGGGGTGTAAGTGTGCAGAGGTGGGAGGTCACCTCCTGATACCCTGCAAAGATCCTGGTCGGTAATGAACTTGTTCACTCCCCCCCTGGCCCAGAGGATCAACCTCAGTGTCACAGGCATCCACCAAGGTACAGAAACGCCTCGCTGAGATCAAGGGTTAACTCTGGGACAGGTGCCTGCAAGCTGGAGGCATCTATGGGCATTGCTGACCAAAGCAGGGAGTGCCAGCTGACTGTCCCTGCAGTGAGGCCAGAGATGGGCTGCACCCAACCCAACCCAACTCTGCAATTCGGGAAGCTTAGGAAGGTGGAGAGAGAGGGGTCTGGAGGGAGATTTTGTTCTCTGCTCTTTGGCGTGAGGAGCCATCTCCAGTAAACAAGGGTGTGCAGTAAATAAAGATGTAACGTTGCTGTGGGTTATCCACAGATTAAATTCACCAGATCTTCAAGGAATCATGGAAATGATTCAGTGGAGGATCAAAGATAATTGGCTTTCACACAAAGAAGGAAGCAAGCTCCCCAACGACCAAAATAGATCATCGCTATTTACAAAGCTTGACCGCTGAGAAAAGTCTGGTCCAATTCCCACGGGGGCTTTTGGTCAGACCTCAAGAGGAGAGGGAGTTTAATCCGTTGCTGGGTCCAGAGCCACTCAGGCAGACGGCTGTAACGGTCTGCCATATAGCAGAGCTCTGCCATGAACTTCCGCACTTCTCCCGTAGGTAGCAGAGATCTAAACTTTTCAACCACAGGGGAAGAAAAAAGGAGTAGAAAGGAACAACCATGTCCTCGGACACTTCCAATGCCAGGCAAACTCAGCTGGTCATTACTGTTTGATAGCAACAAAACATAGTAAGAAAAGGGGAAAGGTGATGGCTTGAAAACAAAACGATAAATAACACGATACAAGCAAGGAAAGTTCAGAGATAAATGCCAAAGGTGAGCAAACACCGCTCGTCATCTTCTGTTCAAAGGCAGGGGGGAGAAGAGTCTTTGAGCCAGGACCATGTCTGGAGACTGGGCTGGATGCGTGGGTGATGGGGGAGGCTGGTGGGACCCTGTGGCAGCACCGGCTGCTCAGCCATGAAGTGTTCTTGCCCTGCCTCTTCAGCAATTGGACACTTGTCCTCAGGCAGTGCAGGATGCTCAGAAACCGCAGGGAAAGAGAAACGGAGCTGGTGGGTGGAAAGGCACCAGCACAACTCCTTGTAGGTGGGAGCATGGTCTGAAACCTGTTCCAAGACTGCCTTACCTAGACCAGGGCTCGGGGAGACTATGTTAGAGGGAAAAGGGAGGTTTGTCCTTCCCCAGCATCTCAGCAAGGACTTCTTGACGTCCTCTTGCCCAGCCTGCTCTGGGTGACTCTGCTGGAGCAGGGGGTTGGATGAGATGATCTCCAGAGGTCCCTTCCAACCCCCCCACCCCGGGATTCTGCCCTCCCTGCGAGAAGGGAAACCGCAGGTCCCCTCTGCCTCGCTTGCAGCGCTCTTCTCGCTCCTGAACGGTTCTTCAAAGGCTGCGGGTGGAGCAGCTGGCTTCGGACGCCCTGGGCAGAGACACCTTTGGTGTTTCCCCAGGGGTGGTCGGGGCAGCATCTTCCCCCTCCAAAGCGCAGGCACGGGGCTGGCCCGAGCCCGGCAGCAGAGCGTGCGGGCAGGAACAGGGCACTACGGGCAGGAAC
>JANVCC010000073.1:861501-974869 GCA_025345505.1 Todiramphus chloris collaris
CTACGGGCAGGAACGGGGCTCTGCGGGCAGGAACGGGGCTCTGCGAGCTGCAGGCTCCCCCCAGGTCCCTCCCCCTCCATCCTGGGTTGTTTGGTGTTTTCCCCTCCTGCGCAGAGCCCTCCTCCCCCGTCCCCGTCCCGGTCCCCATTGGCTGCGGGGCCGCGCTCGGGGAGAGCCCCCGCACTTTCTATAAAACCCCCCGCTCCTTTGGCCCAGGGCTCAGCGGCTCGGGGAGGGCGAGAGACCTTGCCCCGAGCATCACCCGCCCCGCAGCCCGGGACCTGCCCGTGCAGCGGGGAGAGAAACCGATGCCGGGAGCATCCCACGTTGGTGACGATGAGGAAGGTCACTCAGCGCCGATGACAGGCTTTGGCTGTTCCCCGCGCTGGTTTGCAAACCAAATGATTTCTTGCTTCAAGGTGAGTTTTTACAGGGTTTTCAGGCTTCCCCCCCCGACTCTGGGGGAGGCGTTGGAGGGACCACGGTGGCTGCGTGAGGTCCAAGAAGAGGGCAGGGAGAGGATGCACCAGGCGGAATCCAGCACACCTCGGGGGGGGAAGGTCCCTCCTGCTTACGTCCAGGTCCGGGAAGCAGCCGGGGATGCGGTGTCATCACCTGCTTCTCTCGCCCCTTCCCCCGACCCGCGGCATTTCTGCTGCGAGAGCCGAGGGCTGCTCCTGTTCCGAGGGCTCAGGCTGGCAGGAGGGAGCGAGCGGAGCTGCTCCAGAAGCAGCCTGCCCTGGCACGGGCAGAGGCTGCCTTGAGATGAGGGCACTGCCTGGGGGGTGGTGGTGGCTTCTCCTGGGCTCCCAGGCAAGCTCACCAGTCTGTGCGTGGACCTCCAGCTGGGAGCAGGCTCTGCAGGGACAGGGAGATGCTTTTCAGCCTCCTCTCTCTGGGAATTGTTCTGTGCTCTCCACGCCATGACTCTGGTCCAGAATGGTGTAAAGAGTCTTTCCACTTTCTAAGCCAAGGGCCCCGGGCAGGGCAGGTGGGATAGGGGTGGCCCCATCAAGCACCAAGCCACGTCCTCAGATAATCAGCAACTTGAGGAAAGCTCAGAGTTATTTGGAGTCAAGCGACTCCGGCTTTGGCTTCACATCTCCTGGGCTCTGGACAAGCTTCTTGATGCTCTCCTGCCTCAGTTTCCCCCCCAGCCAAGGAAGCATCACGCTTCACTGGGAGGTGTGGGAGGCAGCATGGAGGGCGAGAAGTAAATGGGCTGTTGAACAGGAGAAAACAAAGATGTCTTTTACTAAATTGCTGGATTTTAAGGCAAGATGGGGGGAGAAGGGCTTGGTTTCTTCGGTGCTTTGCAGCTGCGCTGTGGAGGGCACGGGCAGGACCCAGGCAGCCCTGTCCTGTGATGCTCACTCACATGAGCTCTTCTGCCAAACACCCAGGGGCTGAATGGCCACGCCAGGCTCTGAGTCCTGTGCCGGCCAAGTCAGGATCATGCTCCTTCGAGTTGTTTATCCATTCTCACCCTTCTTTTCTCCTCCCCTTTCCCAAGATAGCTGGGTGCCCAGCACCTGAGCAGGAGTCAGAGCTGAGAGTCATAGCATCAAAACAGGACAGAGCAAAGCCCACCCTGGCCAGCCATCTTCAGGATGGCCGTTGGAGCACATGGGTGGGTAAATGCCAGGAAGAAGATGGTGTTGGAGAAGTTTCTCCAGTCACGGGGGTCCCAGATTTGGCAATCAGCTAATTAGGGCTGTGCTGAGACCAGGGAGCGCACCAGGACTGTTGTAGCCATGAAGGACCAAAGATTGTTCCAGCAAGCAGGTGGGGACAACTTTGTGAGTCCTCAGCTTCGACCAATGCATCTCCAAAAGGTCTTCTGTGGAAGGGGGCTCCTCCTTGTGCCAGCTCCTGAATAACCAGCTATTCTGGTGCTGAGCTTAGTCCCTTCCCACAGCATTTTATACTGGTTATGGAAGGTGACAAGTGGCTTCCCACCATCCCCTCCTTGGGAAAGGAGCTCTGCCCGTGGGGAAGGGACAGCATGGGCTGGGGGGGGGTGGTCTCTGGTTTTCAGACCACACACACCTGCAGATGTTCCTCAGGGCTGGGATCCCTAGGTAGCTCCGAGAGCAGGGTGCTCACAGGCCAGACGCGGGTCGTTCCCCAGCTGCTGTGTGGAGACTCTTCTCTAAACGCTCTTCAGCTCATCGAAAACCGCCGGGCTTTTTGAGCTGGAGCCGCACCCGCTGCGGCTCACGCCGATGCGGTTTATCTGCAAGAGAAGTTTGCAAAGCTGTTTGAGTCTGCACAGATGAAAGGCGCCGAGAACACGTAAGATGGCTAAGCAGCGAGCATGAATATTTTAGCAGCCAGAACGGCACTTACAGTGAGCCGCAAAGAAAAGCCGGAGGATCTTTACCTTCCCTGCGGTGCAACCGTGTCCACGGCACTGTTAGAAGGATTCCAACGAGAAAAGAAGCCTACAACTGTTCTGGCTGGAAGAGACCTTCAAGATCATCCAGGCCGACACCTTGGAAATGTGGTGGCTTTAGCAGAACTGAAAACTTACCTGTCTAGTTCGTGGGGTGAGAACGGTGGTGGAGGGGACTTGGGTATTTTACTGCCCGTGTCTAACATGTAACTGGGACTAAATTTTCGGCTTCCTCCGAACACAGCTTGTTTGCTGTTTAAAGCACCAAGGACCTGAGTGAAGCACATCAGAGGGTCGGAAAGGACTGAGCCTGATTTAGATCTTCTGGCAAAAGCGGCTCAGTCTCGTCCGGTTCCTTCTTCTGCTACCCAAGTTCTCTCCCTTGTCCCTTTCTCCACCTGCAGATCCAGCCAAAGCCCAAGCAAGGAGCTCCCAGGAGCCCTGCAAGGATTTCTGCAGCCAGCTTTGCTGTTCAGTCCTCGATGGCCAGAATCCCAGCTCCCACTGCTCTGGCCATTTTCCTGACTTGCCTCCTCTCCGGGGTGTGCAGCCAAACCCCAAGGGCTTTCCAGGAGAGCACTGTCCCCTTGGAGGTGTTTAGTCAGGAGCCAGCTTACAGCCTGGTCCAGCCCAGCCTGTTCCAGGGTGCCAAGCTGCCCGAGATGTCCAACCTCTCCGAGAGCCTCCCCAGGAGCTCCAGCTCTGAGCCACCCCTGCTGCCCTTGTGCCTCAAGCCTGCAGATATCAGACACATCTTCAAGTACATCAACACCATCGTGTCCTGCACCATCTTCATAGTAGGGATCATCGGGAACTCCACGCTCCTGAGGATCATCTACAAGAACAAGTGCATGAGGAACGGGCCAAACGTCCTCATTGCGAGCCTGGCTCTCGGAGACCTTCTCTACATCCTCATTGCTCTGCCCATCAACGTGTATAAGGTAGGCCCTACGTGGCACGGGTGCCACAGGGATGGTGTCTGCTCCCACCCACCTCGGTGCCCCGGGGAATATCTGTCCTCTGTTCTTTCTTGCGGGCTCCGTTTTCACCAGGCAGAGGTGGAGGGTGTTGCTGCTCTCCAAAGGATGAGAAAAACATAAACAGCTCAGAGCTCATTCCTGGGGAAGCAGAGGTGTCCGCAGCTCCAGCTGTGTTATGCACACACGCAACCTCCCAGATCTTTCAAATCCCTTCTTAAATCACACCAAAAGCATCACCTGCAGCCTCCTGACATTACAACCCGGTGCTTATTTCAGCTGAGCAAAAATAATCGTTCTTGTGCCCTGGGGACGCTTCCCCCAGCCCAGTTCAGTTCATCAGCCTCCAGCAAATATCTTTTTCTTATTCCAGCTAAACGTGAAGGTTCACCCCAGAACCAGGAAAAGAGCTGTTCCTAAACCAGGGGCTTCTGTCAGAGGCACTGTCTCCTCTTCTAGAGAGAAGAGGCACAACAAACGTGCTCAGGGCAACCTGAGCCCTGCGCTGGGGCAGGGAGAGCAGTGGGTGGATACAGCTTAGATGTAAGCAAGAAGTTCTTCACCATGAGGGTGTGGGAGCCTGTGCCAGGCTGCCCAGAGAGGTGGTGGCTGCCCCATCCCTGGCACCATTGCAGGGGAGGTTGCCCGGGGCTCTGAGCACCCTGCTCTAGGTGCAGATGGCCCTGCTCCCTGCAGGGGGTTGCACCAGATGAGCTTGAAAGGTCCCTGCCCACCCAAACCAGCCTGGGATTCTGTGAAATGTGAGGTTGGAAGTGGGTGCCTAAAATTTGACAGTGAGAACAACCAGATGTGGCCAGCGGAAGGTCTCAAATCACTGCAAACCCATCACCTTGATAGATTTTTGGCTGTTTCAGAGGGTGACACTCTCTGAAAGCACCCCAAAGTCCACTGTGACTTTTAGGATTCAGATCCATCCAAAACCACCCAGGGTATGGATTCTGAACCTGGGGTCTGGACCATCCTTCCATCTGTGTGTCAGCTCATGTCACAAGAAGCCCTGGGGGAAATGGAACGTTCTCAGTAGAACATCACACACCTGAGAGCACACACTGCATCCTCCGGGCAGAGGTGACCTCAGGGTGCTTTCAGCTGCTCTTTGTGGACTTCTCCCACCTCGGGGGTACCCACCTGGTGATACAGGAAGCTGGACAGGCTTTCCTGGAGCAGCCCCTTAACCCTGCAGTTCCTCCCCAGCTCTTGGCCAAGGACTGGCCCTTCGGTGTGCAGGTCTGCAAGCTGGTCCCCTTCATCCAGAAGGCCTCAGTGGGCATCACGGTCCTCAGCCTCTGTGCTCTCAGCATTGACAGGTAAGAAACATCTTTCACAGCTGCATGGCCCAGCCCGACCTGTCTTTGACTATTGTGTGTCCCTTCATCGTAACCAAAAGGCAGGCTGGAGGGTGGCTTGGTCCCAGGCCACCTTTGGAGATGGAGGCTGTCAGGTAGAGCTGAAATCTGGTGACAGATTTGAAGTCCTGCTGGAGAAGGTTGAGGGAAGGATTGTGATGTGCAGGAATGACTGCTGGGGTGGTGGGGAAGGGCAGCACCTCCCCGGTGGCAGGTAGACATTGGCCAAAGGTAGCTACCACCACATTCATCCACCGAGGTCACGTTGCTGATCTTTCCTGTCCCATTGAATGGGAGGGCTCAGGGGTGGAGAAAGAAGGAATCAAGGAAAGGGCCTTTGGGGACACCTCTAATCTGCATCTTCTCACTCCGACCTGCTCCCGCCGCGCTCCCACGTGCTGGGCAGGTACCGAGCAGTGGCGTCCTGGAGTCGCATCCAGGGGATAGGAATCCCCATGTGGAAGGCGGTGGAGGTGATGCTGATCTGGGTAGTGGCCATTGTCCTGGCAGTGCCCGAAGCCATAGCCTTTGACGTGGTGGAGCTCAGCTACTGGGAACGGCACCTGTGGGTGTGCATGCTCGCCTCCGAACAGAAGTCCAGCTTCATGATGGTACGTACCCTGTACGTAGGGACAGGGAGACCCAGGGGGCCAGGGCATCCTCCCTGGATCCTTCTGTAGTTGGCTGCTCCTGGCCATGGGGTGGGAGAGCGGTATCGGACCTGGCATTGCAGTGGCATGGGGCTGACCTGCAGGGCCAGAGAACAGTCTCATCCTTCACCACAGAACCACAGGCTGGTTTGGGTTGGAAGGGACCTTAAAGCTCATCCCGTTCCAACCCCCCTGCCATGGGCAGGGACCTCTCCCACGAGAGCAGGGTGCTCACAGCCCCAGCCAGCCTGGCCTTGAACGCTTCTAGGGAGGTATTAAGCTGTGTCACGTCTTCACTATCCACACCAGAAGTACATGACACATCTCGAGAAGCTTCAGACAGGCTGGCACTGGGGTCAGGGACCGGGTCAGTTCACACCCCAGTTACCCCCCCAGCACCAGCCCTTTCCCCAGTGTCCAGTTGCTCTTTCTTTTGCATGCAGTTCTACCGTGACGTGAAGGACTGGTGGCTTTTCGGTTTCTATTTCTGCCTCCCCTTGGTGTGCACTGGTGTCTTCTACACGCTCATGTCATGCGAGATGCTGAGCAAGAGGAACGGCATGAGAATCGCTCTGAATGACCACATGAAACGGGTAAGGAAACCAGGGAGGCAGAGACTCTGGCATTTCTCAAAGAAAAAAAATGTTTATCAAAGGGGAGGACCTGGGGCTGTTCTTGTGAAGGACACGTATGAGCTGACATTGCCTCGCAGTGGTCAGTGGATGTTGGGTTAAAGCAGGGAGATGGACCTTGAGCTCCACAATCTCCAGCCCCAGGGACAACCCAAACCAGTGGCCGTGGACCAGCTTGGTTTTCAATTTCTTGTGGTCATTTGTCTCTGGCTGACCAAACGCTGAATATCACAGACAAGGGGTGCAGGGTGAAGAACAGTTCACTGTCCCCTCCCACACGCTGCAGAGTGATCCCTTGGGGCTGACCAGTTGGTTACAGTGTGAAGGCCCCGACAAGCCGGTGAGCATCACCCCAGCAAAGTCCGCAGGAGCAATAGTGGGAAAGGGAGTGAAGGAGCCTCATCCATATTGTGCTGCTGGTACCATTTCTGCAGCCCGGACCTCAGAGTCCTCCTCATGGTGCAGGAATTGGCACCTGCAGGTTGTGCTTTGGGCTCCAAAGGAGCGCCCAGCCATTCACCAGCTCACAGAAAGCCTTGGGAGGGCCCTTGCTCAGCACAGGGGGAGGGTACTTTGCTCCACCCGCTCCCCAGCGCTCAGCCAGGCCACCCCCTCTCCCCTCCCCACCTTCTCTTTGCAGCGCCGGGAGGTGGCCAAGACCGTGTTCTGCCTGGTGGTGATCTTCGCGCTCTGCTGGCTGCCGCTCCACCTCAGCCGCATCCTCAAGAAGACCATCTATGACCAGACGGACCCCAACAGATGCGAGCTGCTCAGGTAGGGGCAGCGGCTGGAGGGCACCGTGCTGGGAGCCGCTGGGGCACGGGTGGAGGCTCTGCTGGGCTCGTTCGCTGGTGGGATTGCCTCCCAAGCACCTCGTATCGACAGCTCCTTTCTAGGTGCCGCTGCGCACAGAGGCAGGGTTTGGGGGGACCATAAGAAGAGAAGGAATTAGATTCTGGACTCTCTCTGGAACAGCTATGGGTTAAAGAGGTCTCCTGGGCAGAGAGACGTTCTCAGCAGGGCTAAAGGGGCTGCAGCACATCCCAGGGCAGCGGGCACCTCGTGTCACACGGCAGGTGCCTCTCCTCTCCTCTTCCCATATCATGCCCAGACCCAACCTGGACACCACTGCTGTTCTTGAGTTTGAGAACATCAGGGTCGCCAGGGGAAATCGGATCTCGTGGTCTTGGTTTCTTCTGGAATCGCGTCTCGCAAGAAAAGCTGTCCTGCCATTGCCCACCCGCAGGAGGGGCTGCTTTCTGCTCCCCTCCATGGAAGCAGGACCCCAGGCCAGGCAGCTGGGAAACCCTCCCTCAGTTCTCTGCAGGCTCCCGACACATCCACCCTCTTCTCTCCCCTCCTGCCTCAGTTTCCTCCTCGTGATGGATTACTTCGGGATCAACATGGCCTCCCTCAACTCCTGCATCAACCCCGTGGCTCTCTACTTCGTCAGCCGGAAATTCAAGAACTGCTTCCAGGTAGGACGGGCCACTCCAGAGCTCCTGGCTGTGCTCACCCTTCCCGGACACCGGTCCCAGGGCCACAAGGTCCCACGGAGCAGGCACAGCGTGCCCAGAGCCACCCCCACTGCAGTGGATCTGGGAGATGGGGGGAAAGGTGGAGAGTGGCTGCTTCAAACTGCAAGCTCAACTTATTCAGAAAGAATTATCAGGAGCAGCAGAGCCCTGAGAGGAAAGGGATGGGCTGAGATCATAGATCCGTAGAATCGTTTTGGTTGGAAAAGACCTTCCAGCTGACCGAGTCCAAGCGTTCCCCCAGCACTGCCAGGGCACCACTGCCCCCTGTCCCTCAGCACCACAGCTCCATGGGGGGCTTGGAAACCCCTCCAGGAGTCACGGGGACTCCCCCCCTGCCCTGGGCAGCCTGGGCCACTGATGAACAACCCTTTCAGGGAAGAAGATTTTCCCTGATGAGATGGGATGGAGAGGGAATCACCTTCCAGCTGCAGTGGCAAAAAGAAGAGCTGAGCCCAGCTCAGCTCTTTATTAGAATTATTTTCTGTCACCCAAGGGAAACACAACTGCAAAAGGTACCCAAGATTCTGGTATCTTCATTTCCAAGCCCCACCAGCCCTGCCTTGGAAGAGCTGCTCCCAGCAGGTCCGCAGGACAGGGAGGCTCAGAGGTGCAGGCTGCGATTCCCAGTCTGGCGCTGGGCGGGTCGATGTGCCAACACCAGCACGGGACAATTTCCTCCCCTTTTCCCCCGGTAGCTCATGCCTGTGACCTCTCTCCCCACCCTCTTGTCCCCTCGCAGTCCTGCCTGTGCTGCTGGTGCCAGAGGCCGGCTCTGAGCATCACACCGACCGACGAGAAGGGCTCCGTGGGGAAGTGGAAAGCCAACGGGCAGGAGCTTGGTCTGGACCGGAGCAGCTCCCACTTGAGCAACAAGTACAGCTCCTCCTAAAGCCGCAGGGCCGAGAGGAGACGCGGTGCCCAGAGGGCAGGACCCTCCGCTTCTCCCGCGCATCGTGTTTGGCCTTCGCGTAGGAACTCACCTGGAAGGAGCTGCAGCCTTTGGCCGGCCCCTGCCCTGGCTCTGGACACAGCCCCTGGACCGTGCCCACCCCTCCTCGGGGCCTCTGCGGGAGGGGGAAGGGGATTTGGACCCCTGGAGGGTTTGATTTTCATTTCCTCGCAGGAAAAGCGAGCGGCTGTTTGGTGCGGGTGGAGAGGGGATCGGGGAGATGGGGGTGAAGAGGGAAGGGAGGTTGAGATGTGGTCACTTTGAGGCGGACGTGGGATGAGGAGGAGAGGGAGAAGGCTGCGAGTGACAGTTTCCAGCTGAGGACGCCAAAGAAGAGCTGTGATGACATCCCTTGTCATCTCCCTCTCTTGCTGGGACAGTTTGTCCCTGGGCGGAGAGCCAGGATAAGATCCAGGCGCCACACGAAATCTCCTCCTGCCCAGGGAAGGGAGAGATGGGCAGTATCTTGGCTTCATGGTGTGACCAGCCTGGACCAGGGAGCCCAAAAAGCCCTCCTCCTCTCCACCTTTTCCTGGGCAACCTGCCCCAGGCTCCCTGTGCAGGGCTGGTGTTCATCACCCACCCCGTGTGGCACAGGGCAGCGTGGCAGGGTGACGGGGCAGCTCAGGGGACCAGGGCAGCAGCTGGTGGCACCATCCAGCCAAACTATTGGCTTCAGCATCCCCCTCCCCAGGGACGGGGGAGCTCCTGGCCAGCCGGGCACCAGGGCTGGCCCAAGGGCAGAGTTTGTAAACCCAGGAAAGGGAAGGCAGGGATGGCTCGAATCTGGACGAGGCTGGGACCAAGGAACCAGCCCTCTCCTTCCCAACCTGCTGGGTAACCCGGGAGCGGCCAATTCTCTGCCTGACAAAGGGTGCAAGGGGGAGGATCCAGGAGATGTGCCCTTCCCAAAAAGCACCCAGCCTCCAGCCCCTGGTCTTCTGCAGCCGGGATGTCCGCAGGCACCTTCAGCCCCTGGCTCCTGGGAGGGAGGAAAGGGGTGTCCTGCATCGTGATGCCTTCCCCTGCCAGCAAGGCTGAGCTCCAGCAGGGCAGAGGGGCTGGACCCCAACGTGTCCTGGCCGGGACACCAAAGGCTCCGGCCGATCCCAAGGGGGACAGAGATGCTCACCTTCGTGGTCAAACCGAAGTGGAAAAGGCAACGGGGAAGGTCCAATGTCAGCTGAAAGAGACGCTGGAGCCAACCAAAATATGGCCAAGAGCTTTCACAAATTCACTGTTTAAAATAATGAACCCCAGAGTGCTTTTCCAGCATCTGTGTCCAAAAAAAATGATAAAAATAAATCATGCTTACAGCTCTTGCCAAAACTTTAAGAAAACCTACGTGAGAAAGTTTTAGTTACTGAGTTTTTTGATTATTTTTCTGTTGGTTTTTCTTCTCTCCTTTACCTCTCTCTCTTTTTTCTTCCCCTTTTCATCATGCCACAGAAAAAAACACCCCAACCAAACAGAGGGAGGAAAAAGGGAGAAGAGAAAAGCCCTGCAAAGAAAGCAAAACACTGCCCAGGTGTTGTTTTTAGCTTCGCTTTCACCCAAATGTAAATATTTTACAAACAAATCACATTTCCCACAAACAAGCAGCTTTCAGCCCAAGCAGAAGGCCCGAGGCCCATCCAGAGCAGCAGGTTTCTCCCCACTCCTCTGGGGTGGCTTTGCCCGGGTCAGCCCCCAGCCCTGCCCCAGAGCTGGCGGAGGAGAAATGAAGTCAACGGAGAAAACTGACCCTGACTGAAACGTCCCAGCGTGGACACTGGAGGAGAAGGGTGGTTTTTAACGACTGTGCTTATAAAACAAAAATATCCAAATGCTGCGTGTTTCTGTATTTGTCCACGTTGAAGGGCAGATGGGTTCTGGGGCTGGAAACCAGCGGCGTGCCAAGCAGGGGGGAGCCAGGGGCACGTCGACCCTGCCACGTCCCACTCACACTCTGCCCTACCCCGAGCTGTGATCAATTTAGAGAACCACAGAATCGTTTGGGTTGGAAAAGACCTTTAAAAGCAGTGAGTCCACCCGTTCCCCTGGCACTGCCAGGGCACCACTGCCCCCTGTCCCTCACCACCACAGCTCCATGGGGGGCTTGGAAACCCCTCCAGGGATCACGGGGACTCCCCCCCTGCCCTGGGCAGCCTGGGACAGCCCTGGAGGGGAAGAAATTGCTTCTCATCCCCAAACAGAATCACTTATCAGGGAAAGACATCCCTTGACACGCAGTGTTTAGGATGCCAGCAGCTAACTGGGACTCTCTACCCCCGTGGCTCCAGTTTCCCTCCCACTCACCTGGAAGGGTTGGTGCTATGGACACGGGTTGAGCCAACACCTTTGCCTCCTGGGGTCCTTGTTGCGTAGCTCTGGCTTGTCAGGAGCCCACCATGAGAGTCACACTGGTGAGGAGCACTCTGTAAGCTGGGGACATGTTTGCTGGGGGCTGATTTGGGCTGGTGCCTTTCCAGCCTGGACACGGCAGACAGCTCCAGAGAGCAGAGGGTGCCGTGGGGCAGACCTGGAGCTCTGTCAGGTGAAGTTGGAGACACAGAACATAATTCAAGGCCAATAGATGCACTGATCAGGGCCAGCATCCCCCAAATCAGCCCTTGGAGACGAGCTGAGGTGAGTACACACATGTGCCAGGAGCGTGGCTTCCTTCATCCTGTCCACCCCTGTCCTCCTGGCACAGACAGGAGCTGGGGAAGGGGCTGGAGCACAAGGGTGCTGAGGAGCGGCTGAGGGCCCTGGGCTTGTTCAGCCTGGAGAGAAGGAGGCTGAGGGGAGACCTTCTGGCTCTGACAGCTCCTGACAGGAGGCTGGAGCCAGGGGGTTTGGGCTCTTCTGCAAAAGAACAAGCTACAAGAGGAAATGTCCTGAAGTTGCCCCAGGGGAGGTTTAGGTTGGAGCTGAGGAACAATTTCTTCCCCTCCAGGGCTGTCCCAGGCTGCCCAGGGCAGGGGTGGAGTCCCTGTGCCCCCTGGAGGGGTTTCCAAGCGCCCCGTGGAGCTGTGGTGCTGAGGGCCAGGGGGCAGTGCTGCCCTGGCACTGCTGGGGGAACAGTTGGACTCAAGGATATTAAAAGTCTCTCCCAGTCAAAACCATTCTACACTTTCAGCAAACAGAGAAGCCAAGGAGCTTTCTTCTGACCTGCAGGGTTCAGCTGCCTTCTTGGCCGGATGCCTGTGAACACAAACCCACCACCAGCCTGTCAGAGAGCCCCACCTCTGTCAATTGGTGTTTAAAAGAGTAAACATGACATTTTACATCCTCCCTCTTATTCCTCCATATGTTAATAAAACATGTTGGTGTTTGAAAGGGAAAATCTCCGGGTGTTTCTTATTAAGCAGCAGGGAGGCCAGGAAGTCTGCTAAATACTTAATGGAGTGTCAGCAGGTTCCTCTGGTAACCACAGACCTCCGCCGAAGAGACACGTGGGGTCCCCCCTGTGCCAAGCAAAGCGGGGAGGTCCACGATGCTACCGCCCGGCACGGAGCAGGAAAACCCTCCCATTTCACGGCAGTTACACCCAACAAAAGGCTTTCCCTTGGCCAGTGGGTCGGAACGGGGCTGGGGGTTCAGCACCCTGCCCTTCAGAGCTGCCCATGACGAGCAGGCCAGGCCTGGCTTTGTCCGTCTTCTTCCTGGGGTGAAAAAAGGCAAGTGTGTTTTCACTCCTCCCACCCCGAAATGAGCAGGCTGTCAGTTCATGTTGATGTGTTCCAAACCAAGAGGGAGGACTGCCAGAGCTGCCCTCGAGCTGCCGCTTGCCTCAGCCGTGCTGTGCGGGACGCAGCCTCACCTCCGAGACATCAAACTTCACCAGCTTTATTCTTACAGAAAATACAGGTCTGCGATGGTAAAAAACCAACCCCAAGCAAAGAGGAACTTCAGCACGTGGCCGCTCTGCTCTGCGCACACCCACGGGGCTGCTGGCCCCAACTGCTACTGCATCTCCTCCTCCCTCCGGGCCCTGTAGTCCTTCACGCTCCTCTGCAAACGAGAGCAAAGGACAAAGGTTAACAGCTTGGGTCTTGGGTGGGAGCGACTCAGAAACCACAGGGCCACCACCTTGGTCTCTGCTGTCGCTTCTCTGCCCGGTGCCTGGAAAGGCTGAGGGGCCTGAGAAGCTCTGACAGAGCTCCAGGGGCTCTCAGAAGCGACTGGGTTTTCAGCTGCTCTGAGGGAAACGAAGCTGTGACACACGTCAGGCAGAGAACGTCTGAAAAAACTGCCAGCTTTTCCATCCCCAGAGTGCCCCAGAGCTCAGCCCATTCCTCTCCCCTCTGAGACCAAGAGACAGAAAAGGCCCTGGAGCTTTTCAGGAGCAGTCTCACCTCAAAGGTGTTGAGCACGTGTTGGCAAACACCCATCAGGTCGGTCAGCCCTTTCCGGAACGGCTCGACAGCAGGAAGGGTCCCTTCAGGGAAGAAGATGCATTAGTGAAAGGGGCTGTGGCTTCCAAAGCGGTTGGTGACCCTCTCCCCAACATGGTTGTTACCACCATGCCCAAGGGGCATGTCGCTGTGACAGGGACAGCCACGTTTGAGGGTGTGGGAGGCTGTGCCAGGCTGCCCAGAGAGGCTGTGGAGTCTCCTTCTCTGGAGAGATTCCCACCCCGGCTGGACCCTGCGCTGCTGGGCCCCTGCTCTGGGTGCCCCTGCTGGATGGAGCAGGGGGTGGCACCAGAGCATCTCCAGAGGGCCCTTCTGACCCCCACCACGCTGGCCTGAGCACTGAGTGTTTTCAGGAAATCAGAAAGTCAGCGAGCACCAGCGAGACACTTGCTGCCAGGAACTGGCTTCTACGCCTCTGCTGGGCGAAGGAACAGCCCCAGGAAGGAGGGCTGGACTGAGGCTGTCCCTCTAGGCAGCCGGCACAGCGGGGGAGATGCCAGGGCCTGGGTGGAGGGCAGACGACTCAGCCAGAGGGGCTGGGATGAGCAAGGGACTGTGAAAGGCTCAGAGTTGTCCATCCTATCTATAACTGGGAGAAAAAAAAAGTCTTCTTTAGGAAGTGAGTACCAAGCACAGACCGATGAGGTTTTTCAAAGAGCTTCAGGTCACAGCCCGATGAGCAAAGCTGCAAGGAGGAGACAGAGAACCCACTGCAGCTCTTTGCTGTGCTCTCCAGTCCCTGCGCTGATCTGGAGCCCCCAGCTTCTGGCAGTCAGTGGCAGGTCCACCCTACCCAGCCAGCACAGACACCCGGGACCAGGGCTCCTCGGGCCTCAGCTCTGCAGCTGGGACACAAGAGCTGTGACACCAGAGCTCAGAGCAGCCCCTTCGGCCGAGGAACGGGGCAGAGCAGCTGCAGGAGGCCAGCAGAGAAGAGGGAGGAGAAGTGCTCTTCTTTATTTAAATGGCTCAGGGTAGAAACCTGCCCCGAGCAGGAGGAGTTCCACAAAAGCAGGGCGGTGGGAAAGGCGCTCGCTGCGTACCTCTGGTCTGGATCCTGAAGTTGATCTTGCTCTCTGAGGGGTGGGTGATGCAGTAGCCACAGAACTCCACCTCGGGGCTGCAGGAAGGAGAGAGGAAAGAGCAGTGAAACCCAGAGCAACCCACAGTGGACCTCAGGGTGGTCAGAGGCTCAGGCCACCCCAGATGTTCCTACAACAACTGGCAGTCTTCTAGGAGGAATGTGCTGAAGGGAACCTGCCTGGGTAACCTTCTTGCTGCGTCCCCACCCAGGCCTGAGCTGCAGCTGGAGCTCTGCATGGGAGGGACACAAGGGGGCACAAAGGCAGGGGGCATCAGGGCAGGCACCAGCCCAGCCCCACCAGCAGGCCACTGGCACATCTACAGAGTTCAAACTGGGGATGCTGGACGCTTGCAGACCTTGTCACACGCAGACACGGTGCAGTTCTGCTGGGCAAAAAGAGGTTGACAGGTCCAGGGGCGCAGTGGGGATTGACTAAGATGGTTTGGGGGCTGCCAGGTCAGGAAGTCAATCTGGAGGCCAGTGCCACGTTGAGTGAGAGCAACAAGGGTCAGACACCAGCCCATGCTCACCCAGCAGGGGTATGGCAACGAAGAAGGGCTGAGATTGGGTGAGGAAGCCAGTCCATGGGTCAGCAGCCAGGTGAAGGGAGGCCACAGCCCAGTGCAGGCTGAGCTGGAGACCCCCACACCTACAGCACAGCTCAGAAAGGACTGGAACCTCTAAGCTGAGCTTAAATGGGGTGCTCTGGGCCCACGGGCAGGGTGTGGGTGAAAGCCCCTTAAGTGGTCTTAGGGTCCTGATGTTAATGGCACAAGGAGGCAGTGACTCCTGGGAAGAGGGGCAGCAGGTGAGGGTCTTTAGCACTTTATGTGATATAAGGACCCCAAGAGGCCCACTTAGGAGTAACTCCTGACCATTTGCCTTGTCCCAGCAGCAACTGGGATGCAGGAGAGCAAGGAGAAGACCAGAGGAGGAGATAGAGGTGTTCTCAGCAGTACCAGCTACCACAGGGGCTCCACTTACTTCTTCATGACCATGTACCGGAGGGAGTTGCCGAGCGTGTGGTCCTCATCGTGCAACACGAATGTGATGCAGTTTCCATCCGTCCCTTCTGCCTGGACCTGTCGCCGATGGAGACAGAAGTGATGCTGTAAAGCTCTCTGAGGTAGGAAACACCAGTTTATGGTGAAAAATAAATGTGCTCAGCTTCACCAGAGTAACTGGGAGGGCTTGTAGGACTGGCTGGGTGATCTCTGTGGCTCTCATCTTGGGTGCTTCACTGGGACCAGGAGCACAGAGGAGGGAAAGCTACAAAATTAGACCTCTGCCCAGTTATTGAGGTGCCTCTGTGTCCTTTCTCTTAGTGGGAGAGAAGAGGAGCCCACAGAAAGCTGTGGCTTCAAGACCCACGGGGGAGAGAGGCTGGGAGTGACTGTTCAGGTTGGTGGGATCTGGTCATCAACTGGACTGTGACTAATCCCAAATCCCACCTGTAGGATGAGACTCCATTTCTCTCCCCTCTTTCTTGTGGAGAGTCCTTGGATACAACTCTGGATCTCCCCAGGGCCATGAGAAGCTCTGGTGCTTCTCATCAAGCCACCAGCTCACTCAGGCAGCTCTCTCACCTCTGGTGCTTCTGAGGGAAGTGACACCAGATTCTGCCCCAGTGCCTGCAGCAATCAGGTCCCTGCCCTGAGCCAGAGACTTCTCAGGGTGTTCTTGAGTCTCACCCCAGGGATGTCAAACTATTCCTCACAAGAAAACTTGTTCTCCTCTGAGCCAGTTTGTGGAAAAAAAGCCCTGGAGTGGGGAATTCTGCTTGTCTGGAGTTTTCCCTCTGTTATGTGTGGATTTGTTCATCTCTTTGCCAAATTGTCCTTGTTCTGGTGTTATGGTAGAGGCAGAAGGAAAAGCTGGTGAGATCTGGAGAGATCACATCACGTTCCCTTGAGGCACTGAGATGGGAAAGGCTGCACCTCCAAGATACTCTGGGTACAGCCCTGTGACCTGTGCATCAGCTTCCCTCCTCCTCCTCCTCCTCCCCTGGCCACAGAAGCCTGAGAGCTGCACCTTCACACTGGCATCACCCAGCAGCTCCAAGGGGCTGTGGCTGCCGAGTTGTTCCACGTTGCATTTGGTGCTGAGGAAGTGCCGTGGTGGGTACGGCGTCGGTGAGACACCAAGGGGGGGTACAGCTGCAGCTCTTCAGGGATTTATTTCACCCATCACACCAGATGTGCACAATGGGGATTGAGCTTCTTGGGGATCCTGTGACTCCCAGTCTGTGCCCAGCACGGCCGGGGAGAAGGTGGCTCTGCAGAGGCTGGGAAGGGCAACGAGCTGAAGCCAGACTATTGCCCATAGCAAAGCCACCCACGGCCTGCTGTTATGCAGAGCTGACCGAGGCTTGCTTTAGAAAAGTGCGAGTCAAAACTAGTCCTAAACAGCCCAGTCCTGGCTCTCCCAGCTTCTGCTCCCTAGCGGGCCAGCCCAGGCACCTCACCTGCCACCCAGTCCAACTGCTCCCCCTGGGCACCGCTGATCCTGTCCCTCAGCTCCACGGCTTGCAAACCCCTCCGGGGATCACGGGGGCTCCAGGGGCCCGGGCCCGGCTGCGGTGCTGAGGGAGGGGGGCAGCGGGGCTGGCGGAGGGACCCCGGACCCACGCCACTGCTGCATCCCCTTCCCCTCAGAGGGCCCCGCTGCTCGGCCGGGCCCGGGGAGCCCCCGGCTGCCGCTGCCAGGTGGCGGCAGCGCTCCGGAACCCCCCCCCCTTGGCCCCGGCCCCGGCCCCCGGTCCGTGTCTCTCACTCACGGTCTCCAGCGCCGCCTTCCTCTCGGCTTCCTCCGCCATGGCGGCCGGACCACAACTCCCGGCAGGCCCCGCGGCTCCCCCCTCTCCCTTCCCGGCGGGCCCCGCGCGGCCGGAAGTGCGTCACGGCGGCCCGGTGCCGGTGGAGCGGGGGGGGCCGGTTCCCGAGCGCGGCTCCCTCCTGCCGCGGCGGCCGGTGAGCGCGGACGGGGCCGTGCGGGAGGCCGGGATCCTCCGGGGGCGGCCCTCGGGCCGGGGCCGAGCGATGGGAACGGCGGGGCCGGGCCCGTGAGGCCCGGGGCCGGCGCGGGGAGCCGGGTACCGCGGGTGGGCCCGTTCTCGGGTGCCGCCGCCGAGCAGAGGCCTCTGTCGGTAGGGGCGGGAGCTGCGGGAAGGCGGCCAGCGGGGTGCGGGAGAACGCGGGGGGGATGGGGAAAGGCTGCAGCTGCCGCTGGGCTCCGTTAAACCCCGGGCGTCGCGTTGCCGGGGCTGAGGCGACCGAGGAAGGGTCGGTGATCTGTCGGAGCGGTGCCGGTGCTGGGGGCCGTGAGCCTCCGCTGCGGCTGTGAGGTGCCTCCGGAGCTGCCGTGCTCCGGTTCGGTACCCATCTTCTGAAACGGGCCGTGCCAGCGGGGGAGGGACGGAACGGTTCCCCTGCACTGTGCACTGGGGGGGGCCGCCCCTCAAATCCTGGGGTCAGTTCTGGGCCCCTGACTCCCAGCAGGACAGCGAGGGGCTGGAGCGTGGCCAGAGAAGGGCAACGGAGCTGGGGAAGGGGCTGGAGCACAAGGGTGGTGAGGAGCGGCTGAGGGACCTGGGCTTGTTCAGCCTGGAGAGAAGGAGGCTGAGGGGAGAGCTTCTGGCTCTGACAGCTCCTGACAGGAGGCTGGAGCCAGGGGGGTCGGGCTCTTCTGCAAAAGAAAAAGCTACAGGATAAGAGGAAATGTCCTGAAGCTGCCCTGGGGGAGGTTTAGGTTGGAGCTGAGGAACAATTTCTTCCCCTCCAGGGCTGTGCCAGGCTGCCCAGGGCAGGGGGGGAGTCCCTGTGACCCCTGGAGGGGTTTCCAAGCCCCCCATGGAGCTGTGGTGCTGAGGGACAGGGGGCAGTGGTGCCCTGGCACTGCTGGGGGAGTGGTTGGGCTCAATCTGAAAGGTCTTTTGTGACCTACACAATTCTATGTTTCTGTGTTCTGCTGCCTTTCAGGAAAGGTGATGGGCCTGGAAGTGAAACTGGATTAATATTTTCTAGCAATTTGTTTCCGTAGTGACGAAGCAGAGGGCCCTGAAGGAAGCTGTGCAGGCAGAGAGGAAGCTGAACTTCTGCTGAGCTGGTGCACGAGTGTCGTGCTTCTCAGGCTTCAAATGTGCAAAATATGGGTGTTTAATGTTGGGATATCCTCTAAGGAAATAAGGACTTGCAGGTGCCAAGGAAGGGTTAAAGGGAATTCTGGGCTGCTTTCAGCTGAAGACACCGTACTTAAAATGACCTTCTTATTGTAGTCAGGCAGTTTGCAGCTTGTGGGGTTGCAACACTCGCGTTTGTTTCATGTTTCAAGCCAGTAATAATGTAATTATTGGGGCATTGCTTGCCTTCTGTAGAAGAGTGCTGGAAATACACGTGGTATTTCCTCCTCCATCGCTGTTGGCACTGAGGCTGTGAATTTCCTGGTCCAGAAGCAGGACTGACGAGTCCCTCTTGGCTGGCAAGGGTGGAAATGCTGGTAGATGCAGGTTTGGGGGTTCACTCCTTGCCCCGGCTGTCTTGGCTGCCACCTGATAGATTTTATTCTTGATCTTCAGTGGAGTCAGAGCAACAAAGGGCTTATTTTGAGTCTCACCTGAAAGGAAACCATCCTTAGGAAAGTTTCGGACAGCAGATTGAAGGCTGACCCCGTGTTTCTGGTGTTGTGAAGAGGCTGCAGGATTTTCTGTGCCCTGCTGCTGGGCCCCGGGAGAGCCCTGGCCACGTCTGGCAGCACTGCAGTGGCTGCTGCCCTCCCGGTGCAGGATTGACCCAAACCATCCTGGTGCCACTCAGGGAGCTCTTTGGATCTGTGCTGCTTTCTGGGTGGCTGAGGAATGCAGCTTTTCTCTCTTCCCAACTGGGCAGGTGTCAGCGCCAGGCCGAGGCCCGGGAATCCAGGGAAGGATTTCCCTGCTGTCGTGGGGCCGGGGCCCTGCAGCATCAGCCAGCGTCACCTTGCGCGTGGCACGGAAGATCTCTCGCCTCGCTGCTGCAAATACCCACTCCTAGAGGAATGGAGACTTCCACAAGTTGTCTACACCTCTTTACAGTCCTGTAGGACACCTCTTTACAGTCCTACCTTTGAACCTGCAGTGGTTCTGCTCTGGGAGTTCCAGTGTCTCTTGGCTTGTGTGGCCTTTGTGGCTGTGAGGTTGGGTGCTGGCTGGATCTGCAGGGGGAGGGGTTGTGGCCGTTTGTGTTCTTGTAGAGCTGCTCCTTCAGATTGGTCCTGTCTGCTGAGTGACTGCACGGGAAGAGATCGGTGTGTGATACTGGGCAGTCACCTGATTGCTCAAGAGGCTTAGTGGTGTGTGTTTGTTCCTGGCCGTGGGCTGGGGGGGTTCCACGTGGTGCCAGTCCAGTTGCAGCCAAGTGTACTGCAGTGGGTCTGAAGGGACAGGACTGGGTCACAGACTGCCCTTGGGTTGGGTGCTGGTGATGCAGATCCGTGTGCTCCCACACGCTTTGGCTTGTCCTCCTCAGCAGTTCCTCCTTTGGAGAACCCGGGCTGGTAGCACCTGAGGAGGAGTGAGGAGAAAACAGAATCAAGTACAGTTGGTGTAGTTTGCATCTCCTGGATCAATGGTTCAAGCTAAGGGGTGGGACAGGGGGTGAGTCTAAGCTTGCAGAGAGTCACTTGTGAAGGACTGGACAGCGGAATAATTTAGATCTGTATATTTGGAGACATCCTTGTGCCTTTCAAGACTTCAAGGGGCCTGTCAGAAAGATGGGGACGGACTTTTGAGCAGCGCCTGTTGGGACAGGACAAGGGGGGATGGGTTTAAACTGAAAGAGGGAGATTTAGACCAGGGAGAAGAGATTTTTGACTCAGGGTGTCAGAGCCTGTGCCAGGCTGCCCAGAGAGGTGGTGGCTGCCCCATCCCTGGCACCATTGCAGGGGAGGTTGCCCGGGGCTCTGAGCACCCTGCTCTAGGTGCAGATGGCCCTGCTCCCTGCAGGGGGTTGGACAAGAGGAGCTTGAGAGGTCCCTCCCCACCCAAACCAGCCTGTGATTTGATGATTGTTTTATTGTGTTTTGGCCCCAGGTATTACTTTTTCAGCTGGGAAAATGCTCCTGCTCGCTGTGGCCTTGTCAGACAGGAGGGAGCTGCTGCCTCTAATCAGGAGGAGCTGGGAACAATCGTGTGGCAGTTAATCATTTCTTTTTACAAGAGCAGGACCAGCTGCCTGTTTGCCCTTGTCTCTGGCCTGATAAGCACTGAACTGGAGTTATCTGAGGTTTGGTTTCTCTTTGTCTATAAATGTGTGGGGTCTGTGTTTTTACTTGGTTTCTCTTCTGCTTCAGCTTCTTCAGGTGGAGGTGGCAGCTCCTGGGTTACTCCTTCCTTTTTGTTTTAGCTCCAGGTACTTTCCACTTCTGCTCAGTGCCAGGTCCAAGTGCTCCTGCCTGAAGCGATGTTGTGAGCACCAGGCTAAAGCTTTTGGTCTCTTCAGGTCTGTGGATGGGGGATGTGTGATTAGTAACTTAACTCCTGTTTAACTAGAGGTAGGTGAGTCTCGACTCGGAGCGCTAGAGTCCCGCTTTGTGACCCTCGGGCTCCCAGTCTGTAGCACTGTGCTGTAAAGAGCTGAGAGCAGCTTTTCTAGGGTCAGAGGAAGCTAAACCGCAGCTCCTCTGCTGTGCTGTCTTTCTAGAGAGGTCTCCAAGCTCCTTGCTGGTGTTTGTAGATCCCAGGGTGGCTGAGCACTAAGTGAAAAATAAGATTTTTTGGGTTTTGCAGTGTCAAAAGTCTTCCTAAGTCCTCTCCTAAGCAGAAAAGAGGCTTAGGGGTGGATGGGATCCATCGAGCAGATGTCACAGCTGTGGCCTGCTGTGTGGTTTCATGTGTTAGATCTACTGTAGTCAGTAGGTTAACATGCTGCTGCTTGAGCTGATTAAGCCTGTCCTTTTCGATGACAGCAGCCTCGTTTTTCCAGCTCCAGGGACCCCACGGGAATCTGCCCCACAGCCACTGGCTCCAGCCTGCCCAGTTTGGTAGGCGCTGGTGGGAACGGCGCGCGGCCGAGGACGGGCTGTCGGCAGACCTGGGCCTGGCTCGTGGGAGCGTGGGTGAGGTGCCTTTCCAGCAGGCCGGGGAACCAGGGGTCTCTGGAGCGTGGAAAGGGGCCGTGCGTGCGCGGTGCGAGCCCAGGCGAGTGGCTGGATCGCTAGGGATGCAGGCCGAGGCCTCGCCCCCCTGCAGCCCTGTCTGGGGCTGCTGGGCTTGGCCTGTATCATGAGCGGCTGTTGACAGAGCTGCCAGACAGTCACTTCCTTTCTCAACTGGAGCGTGCTGGTCACAGGCAGGTTTTTCAGTATCGAGCAAGAAAGAACAAACTTAAGGGTCAGCTGAAGAGAAGAAAAGGTGCCAATAGCTAAAAATCTCTGTGGAAGTGAGGTAGGTGAAACTCTTGGGGTCAGCAAGTGTAGGATGCTGTGCAGTTGTAGCAGGAAGAACCACGTTCTGGAGGCTGTTGGAGTGTCAGTGTCGTGAACAGAACCTAAAAGGGGAAACGAGAGAGGCTTTCTGGTAACGGCCTCCTGGCGAAGCACGGAACCTCTGGTTCTGTTGAGGGCTCAGAAGGCGGTGGCACCATCGTGGTGCTCTCCCTGCCACGGCACACGAGGCTCATCCGGGCGCTGTCCTCACCCGCAGGTGAAGAAGCCATGGCCATCCTCTTCGCTGTCGTGGCCAGGGGCACGACCATCCTGGCCAAACACGCCTGGTGCGGGGGGAACTTCCTGGAGGTGACGGAGCAGATCCTGGCGAAAATCCCTTCCGAAAACAACAAGCTGACCTATTCCCATGGGAAGTGAGTAACGCTGCTCTGCTGGGGACGGGAGGGGATGGGGGGAACGTGCACGAGGACGGGAACAAAGGGAGCGTAGCCAGGCTGAGGGGTGGGTGTGTTGGGCTGCCACTGAACGGGTGCTCAGCTCGAGAACTGCTGCTTTTCCCCCAGAGCTTCGCAGCATAACCAGGCTTTCAGTTTAGCTCAGCCAAAGCAGTCGATGCAGAATCGAGTTTTCTGGTTTTATACCACCCCAGAGTGAGTGTCGGGGGTCAGCTGTGGCTATCAAACTGCTGCAGCCTTTGGTATTTGGCTTGTGGAGCCTTTTCCTGGCTTTTCTCAGGCTTGAACGTGGCTTTAGGTAAGATCTGGGGTGCTCTTCCCACATCGTTCCCTGCTGTGGGAGCACCGCAAGTCCCAGGTCCCTGGGGGAGAGATGTATGAGGAAGCTTGAAAAGTACAAAAGTACTCTGGATGCTGAACCCGTTTGCTTGCTGATTTTTCTACTCTAATTTTAAGGGCCTAGTTAAGGGTGAGAGGGCAGTGTAATAAAAAAGCAACAGCTAAAGCCAGTGAGCCGGCGAGCTTCGCTGGGGGGTAGTCTTTCTGGTCAGTGCAGTTGCCTGCAGCTCTCGTCACGTGGGGACTGGGTCAGGGATGCTTGTGTGCCCGCTGAGTCGGGGCAGGCAGACATCTTACCCCTGGGTATCCTGTCAAGGTTTTGGTTCTACGGGGAAGTAGCTGGAAGGACATGGAACTGAAGTTGTGTGGCAACTAGATGCCCCACAAAGTTCCCGCTGAGCCAGGAGTGCTGTGCAGTACCTGAGGCCAGAGATTTGGGCATGGAGGGAGTCTTTCAGTCAGTGTAGCTTATAGAATGGGGGCACTTACCCGGGTAAAGTGCCTGGGATGTGCTGCCACCTCTGTGCCTTCCTGTGCTGCTGCTCCAGCCCTCGAAGGCCCCGCAGGCGGTAGCGTCTTCTAGAAGACGAGTCCCGTGGCAGCTCCAAATGACCTTTTGTTTCTTGCTTTGCAGTTACCTGTTCCATTACATCTGCCAGGACAGGATTATATACCTCTGCATCACAGACGACGTAAGTCCCTTGGTTACAGCTGTTGCCCAGAGGGGCTCTGCGCGGGCTGGGGCTTCTTTTCCGTCCCTGGGTCAAAGAAAATTGATAACATGTCAAAGAAAATTCATAACAGGTGCTGACCTGAGGTGTCTCTTTTCCCTGTTGGAGCTGCTGCTCGTGTTCCCCTTCATAGCAGTTACATCTTTGAAGTCTAAGCCTGGGATTCAAAGGCAGGTGAATAGTTAGGAGGTGAAGTTCTCGGGTTTGCCTGCTTTCTCCCTGAGAGCCCCAGTGCAGTGGAATGGAGACGCAGATGAGAGCCTTTCATCACCAGTGAAATGCACATAGTACTCCTCGGGTCTGGAAGCGTTGAAGCAAAAACTTCTCCCTCGCTGGGAGAAGGTACCAGGCAGAGAATTAGAGCTGTGCACCCCCCAGAAAAGTCTGCTGCCATCCAGTGTTGGGGGAGCTGAGACAAGCCTGGCAGCTCTTCAAACCCCAGGACAACCAGCCAGATCCCATCTTCCTGTGCTCAGCATGCCTGTTAAGATCTGATAGTTACAGTTTCTCTCCAACCGGCCACGTGCCCTGCGCCCCTCGTTATTCCTGCCTTGACACAGCTCTGGCCATGGTCTGCTCTCTTCCTTCCAGGACTTCGAACGATCCAGAGCCTTCAACTTCCTGAATGAAATCAAGAAGAGGTTTCAGACCACGTATGGCTCCAGAGCACAGACTGCCCTTCCCTATGCAATGAACAGCGAGTTCTCCAGCGTCTTGGCTGCACAGCTGGTGAGATCTGTTCCTAAAGGGGATTGATTTTCCTGAACAGGCCCAACTTCCCCCAGAAATCCCCCTGGGATACCGAGTGCTGCGCTGAAACTGGGGGTAAAGGCTGGGGGGGGATGGCTCTTCCCATGCACACCCTGCAGCTGGGTTGCTTTGCTGTTTCCATGGTAAAAATGGGTTGGGGTTAACAGTGACATGCTAACTGTGTGTCCTGGGGAGCTGTGCTGGAGGTAGATCTTAATGGCAACGCTTGAAATGATGGGATGGTTTGGGCGGGCAGGGACCTTTCCAGCTCCTCTGGTCCAACCCCCTGCAGGAAGCAGGGCTATCTGCACCTAGAGCAGATAGATGCTCAGGGTGCCAGCCTCCCCTGCAATGGTGCCAGGGATGGGGCATCTGCTCAAAGTGCCCGGTTCGGTGACGTTATGGGTGCAGGAGGAGGGGTCCTTTGCTGGTGACCCATGTCTGTAAGTGTGGAAATTGGGGAAGCTTCCCAAGACTCTCCAGCAGTCCGGGGTGTGTGTTGAGGAGCAGGGTGAGGCCAGGGCTCCGAGGTAAGCTGAGGATTTGCACTCGCACTGTTGCCGCCCGCGGCACGTGGTTTTGGGAGTTCTGGGAAAGGAGCTGTTTGTGTTGGTCCCTCCAGGACTAGTGGAGATGATGTGGAGTGAGTGGAGCTGCAGAAACTGTTCTTCGGCTCCTGCTGCAGATGGAAAGCGCCGAGCGATAAGAGCAGAGTGGCTGCCAGAGTGATGTGCATAATAAATGAGATTAACTTCCTGCGGGTGGTAGGACAATGCCCTCTCCACTTGGCTTTGCTGTGTGGAGAGCGAAGCTGTCTGAAGTGATGACTCAGCACACTGTAAGCAGTTCAGGGCTGGAATCAGCTTAATGAGCGGTCTTATCGGAAGAGCCAGGCGATCTTCAGAGCCATGGCCTTGATACTCCTCTCAAAATCACAGCCTTTCCCCTTCCCTGACACCCGAGAGGAGCTGCCCACCGTTGCCTCTGCGTATCCCTAGAAACCAGGCATCAACCAGTAGAAGTGGAGCGGTGACAGAAGCTCTCCCCTCAGATGGTCCCCGGTTTCACTGACTCTCTCGTTACAGAAATACCACTCGGAGAGCAAGGGCACGGACCAGGTGGCGGAGACGCAAGCTCAGATCGATGAACTTAAAGGAATCATGGTTCGAAACATAGGTACCTGCTTCGGCAGGGGGCCCTCTGGGCCAGAATGGGAGAGTTACTGGCGAGAGGCTGGTGGTGGGGTGGCCTCTGAGCAGAACACATCGATGAAGACAGGGGCTGGGGGAGCTCTGAGGTCACAGCGTGGGTGAGGAGGGTGGCACGTGGGTGTGAGGTGACCTCGCGCAGCTTGGGATGGGGTGAAGCGTGCTCTGGTCGTGGCTTTGCTGCAGGGAAAACGCTCCTCTGTAGCTTAAACAGTTATTATTTTAGTGCTAGACTCTGGGCTTTGACAAGGCTGACCGTTTAAAATAGAGGCTCAGATCTGGGATTGACCAAAGTGGAGTCGGGTCAGCGTGATGTGAGACTGTCCCGTGGCAAGCTCTGAAGGGTTAAGAACCACGTGATGTCTAAGGAGCCGCTGCCAAGAGCTCCTGGCTCGCAGCTGGGCTTGGGTGTTGGAAGCAGCTTTGTGCACCGGTGTCCCACCTGCGGGTTTGAATTTGTGTCTCTTTCTCCAGACCTTGTGGCACAAAGAGGAGAGAAGCTGGAGCTGCTGATCGATAAAACGGAGAATCTCGTGGATTCGGTACGTCTGGGGAAGGGCTTAGAAACGGGGAAGCAGTGCAAGTGCATCACCTACCGCGCTGCCAGCACGAGCAGTGGTGCTTCTTGTCCTCATCTTTTGTTCGGGGAAAACCCCACCCTTTATCTGGAGCGACAGGAAATCCAAACATCTCTAAGGTGGCAAAAAGTTCCCGTGCTTTAGGAGGTAGTAGAGATGCCCGGAGCTTTCCCAGTAAGGATGTACTGTCCCCAGGTATCAGGTGTTGCCACCTCGCTGCTTCCTCGGGTGGTGGCCCAGAGCAGTCTAAGCTCAGGTTGTGCTTCAGCCACGTGGACTGGAATTCCTTCTGTGATTAGGCTGAATTCAGGTTTGAGCTCTCCCAGGGGCTGTTGGTTCTTGAAAACCACGCAGAAGATGAAGGAAATGAGAGATGCCCCTGGTGTCTTCCAGCCCAGTGGTGAGTGTCCTCAGAGAGCCAGGGCTGAAGTTGTTAAAGTTCAGGGTGACGGGCTGTGTTTCATCACTCCTGTGTGAGCCTTGGCCACTGGAATGTTGTACGTGAACCAAAGGTGTTAGAACCCTCCTAGCAACAGCGGCCAGGGCTCCCTTGTGGGAGGGAGGTCTGGGGAAGCTGGTGGTCAGAGTAGCTCTGTCCCGTGGAGAACACATCTAGGCTGAGATGAGGTGTCGGTGTCCAGCAGCCTGTGGAAGCTGCGCAGCTGGTCGAGAGAAGTGCTCCTGAAGTTCCAATGGAGGCTGAGCGTGAGAATCGTCTCCCAGCTCACAATTCCAGTTCACGGGGCTGCGGTTCTGCCTCATCTGAAAAGGTTTTGGGGTGGTTTGTGGGGAATTCCTGACGAGGACCAGCAGAGAGTGCTGTGGAGCTGGCTGCTTCTGGGCGCTGCTGCCTTCTCTGTGTGAGCTTCCCGAGGAACATGTGTGGAAACGGCAGCACTAATCCCTCCGGGTGGGTGTTTGAGGTCGTCTGGCCACCAAAGCCTCTCGGAGGCTTGAAACGGGGCAGCTTTGCATAGAATGCAGCAAGCCCAGGGACTGGAGCTGCCGTGCTTTGGGTTACTGGGTGAGGTAGTAGCTGGGAAAAGCCTCATGGAGCTTCTTGGGGTGCAGCAGGTTCAGGAGTTAACGAGTTGTTTTGCTTTCTCTTGTAGTCAGTCACTTTCAAAACCACCAGCAGGAACCTTGCCAGAGCCATGTGTATGAAGAACCTCAAGCTCACCATCGTCATCATCATCGTCTCCATTGTAAGTACGGAGCACAACCGCCCCGCAGCGCTGGAAGGTGCCGATGGCACTGGTGTCCTTAGAGCTGCCTGTGCTCAGCTCCACAGCCAGAAGGCTCTCAGCTGTGAAAGGAGGGGTGTGATGCCCCTCGGTGAGGTGAGGGGAGAGTGGCAGCACGCCAGGCAGCTCTTCTTGTCGAGGAAATAGGGAAAGCTTCCCAGATAACTCTGCGTGGCTGCTAAGTGCCTGTCGCAGGCAGCTGCTTTGCCACCTCTGTTAGAAGTAAAGGCTGTTGGGGTCACGGCTGCTCTACCTGGCTCTGTCCTGGTGGTATCTCGTTACTTAGCTTTGAAGTTCCTTGTTTTTTTGCTGTGACACTGAAGCCTGCAGTGAAGGTGCTGAAGGGCAAGCAGAGGTTAGATGCGTGAGGTGCTTTGTCACCACTGAACCCTCGGTCACGTGCTGGGGGACGGGTCCCACCCCCGTGTCGCGGCGAGGAGGCAACTGGCACAAAGGAGCATTCCACAGGTTATTTCAGGCTGGGGTTTCCCAGCCTGTGTTTTTATTACCAGGCTGAGTCAGCAGCTGACTGAATGATGGAAGTAATCATTCTTCACTGTTTTCTTTCTCCAGGTCATCATCTACATCATCCTGTCGGCTGCCTGCGGTGGCCTTGCCTGGCCGAGCTGTGTGCAGAAGTAACTGGAGACAGCTGGTGCTGGTCACTTGGAGATGAGAATCACAGGAGTGTGAAGAAGCAACCTACAGAGTAACTCCTAATCTTTCACTACTGACACCTTCTCATTCTTCCATCCCTCCAGGACTTCAGACGTTTTTGCCTTATCACCCCAAGCAGACCCAGCTGGTCACTGCTTCTGTGCAGCTGTAACCTCAAGAACGGGCTGGTTTAAATTACTTGAAGGGATTTATTATTATGTTTTAGTTTCTTTTTCCTATCCCAGCTACAGCCTTCTGTGCTGGGTGGGCAGCAGGCCCAGCTCCGGAAGGTTTTGTGCACGCCCACCCCTGTGTCCGCGTGGCTTTGCACTTCCACGTGAGCGTGCGAGGGGAGAACGGTTCTGCGGCGACCGGCCTGCGTGGCCTGGGGGGCGGGCTGAGCCCAACTCGGGGGGGAGGAAATTTCTACAGTTCCAGTTTCTACAAACGCTGGAGCTCCGGGTGCCTCTCGCTGCACGTCCGGCACGGCGCGGTTCTGCAGCGGCTCAACACGCTGAGGTCGCGGGTGGGATGCCGGTCGTAACAAAACCAGCAGCTTTTGGGCTGTAGGAACCCTCCCCCTTTCCCTGGAGGTCCTTCTGCAGGTGCTGGGAGAGGGTGTTGGGTCACTTCAGCTTTGAAACGGCTGCCTCTTCATCCTCGCTTCTTCCTCATCTCCCACTCCCCTTGACCTGTGGCTACATGGATACAGTAAAGGCGATGGTTGCACAGTTACGGTTGCAGTAACGCATCTGCTTTCTCACCTGTTAATTCTCCTGCTCTTTTGAGGGTGGATTAAAATGAATACTAATGTCACCACTTGCTAAGGTGAAATTGGGGCCAATCTCTTGATCTGGCTTGATAAGGTGTCTGGTGTCTGCTGCTTGTGCTTCTCTGAAGGTATGCACTAAAAACTGAGGGCAGAGAAGGGCCAGCCGGTTGGAGCTGATGACGGTCGCTTTATGATCTGAAGAAGAGGCTCTGTCAGAGGGTGTATCTGAAACGACAAACAAACCAAACCCAAGGCTAATAACCAAATGCAGGCTCAGGGCTGGTGACCACGTGCCGCTGTCAGAGGACAGGGCCTGCTTTGCCTGCCACTGGAAGCTCTGAATGCTCCCTTTCTGTCCCAGCTGGACATGGAGTCATCAGGCCCGTCCCTGCTGTAGGGGCACTACCTTGTGCCTCACGGGCTCCTTTACAGGAGCAGAAAGACACAACTGAAAGCTCCTGAACGCATCAGATGATCTACAAAGGAAGCTGTGTCTCTTTGGCCCTGGCTGCGGGTGGAAGCTGTCGAGGTGCAGCCCAGGCAGGGCATCAGCAGGAGGCTGCTGCTCCTTGGTGTATGCTCCAGCAGCCTTGGAGCCCCCCAGCAGGGGCTGGGTACAGAATCCCCCTGTAAACTTGTCTGCTTGTTTGGATTGTCTCCTAGGAGGCTGGGATTGAATGGAGGGTAGTGGGATCGCGATACCCAGGAGGGGGTGGTGGTTCTGATCCACGCCGTGGCCGCTGGCCTCTCTTCCTACTTGTGTTAATCGAATGTAAAGCTTAGAGAAAGATTTTTCTCCCTCTTACCCCCACCTCCACAGCCCCCAGTCCAGCCCCGTGTACAACTGTGCATGTTTCCAGGATTCTTGATGTTACCATGTTCATTTCTATGATTTTTGTCGTCTTATGTACAAATACTTTTTAAAGAAAATTATTTCCTTTCCTTTTAAAGGATGCACTGAGGCATTAGTGTAAAGACAGAGTTGATTTAAATAAAATGACTGTACAGAAAGTGCATTGCCTTAGTTCTGTGAAAGGCAGGGCTGGTGCTGGGGAGAGCCTGTGGGGCAGGAGCTACGCTGAGAGCCCAGCGTGTGACTGGGGCTGGGGGTCACTCCATGGGGCTGTGGGGAGAGGGCACCCCTGGAAGTCCTGCTGGTTGTGTGGTGGCTGCAGAAAACCTCCTGGGTCTAGAAGGATTTTGACTTAGTTGGAGCCTGTCATGTCTTGGAGAGGGGCTTGTTTCTGGTGGGGGGAAGAAGCTGCTTCTGGTTGTGAATGCTGAGCATTTGAGTGCCTGGGACATGGGGGACAAGGGATCCACTTGTTCAGAGCACTCATGGGGGTGATGAGGTGAAAGGAGGAGTGAGGACACAGGCAGTGGAGTGGGGTCATTGCTTGGAAGCAACAGGAAAAGCTGTGTGTTCTTTTCAGAGAATTTTGAGGGCTGTAAACCACACTGATGGGAGGGAAATCCCTGGTAGGGGGTGTCCCTCCTCCTCAGAGCTGGGAAGAACCCCCTTCTGCTGGCTTTCCTCCTCCCTGTCTTGTGCTGGAGCCTCTCTGTCAAACCTGTAACCTTTCATCTACCTCAGGAGGGGGAAATGCTGCTGAGAGTTTGGAAGCAGGCTCACACGTTGCTACCAGGCTGTTGGATTTAATCTTAAACTTGCACAAACTGCCCAGTTTTGTTGATTGTTATCTTGGGTTGAGGCAGAGCTGCCCTCTGATGGTACCTGCTGGGGCTGAGGATGATACAGAGCGTACAAAGCTGAAGGAACATCATAGCTTAGAGATCTCTGCCGTGAAGCCTCCTGCAGAGCTTCCTACCTGTGAGTGTCCTTCCCTATACTCTGTTCTGCTTAGGCCGCTCGTGGATGTTCTTCTAGAGGAGACATGAACCGAGGGCTGTGAATTAAGTTTTCCCATCTCATTGTTAGGAAATCTAAAGAGATTAAAGGTTAATATCAGTATTTGCGCCACAAGAGACTTCCCTGGGAGCCCCGCTTACCTCTGCAGGGCTCTGAGAGCTGAGGGGTGACAGGAAAAGCCTCATTCCTAGCGCAAAACCCGCTCACAAGTCCGGCTTGCTGTTTGAATAAAGCAGATCCCTTTCAGCACCATAACATTTTATTAAACTACACTATCAAAATCACATTGATGGCAGGGAGAACATCGCTATCAGTGCATAATTCCGTACTACGACTGTACTCGGAGCATCCAGCACAGGCTGAGGAGGAGAAGGAAATCATCCTTCGGAGCCAAAGAGACAGTAGAAAACTTCTACAAAAACAGGGGCAGTGAGGGGCTGGCTGCAAGAGGTCGGAGGGAAATGCTTCAAGTCGAATCAGGCAGCGGGGGTTGTGTCTGTGTGTGTTGTTTTTAAAAAGAAAAAACAAGTTTCCTTTCAAGGGGTGTTGCAGCTCCTCATCTGGGAGAGGAGGATGCTGAGAAAGAGCCCGTTGTAACCGGCAGCCCTCGCCTGTTCCCCGACACACACACAAATATTGTGTACTGCTCCTTCCCCGGTGAAGCGTGGCACGCGCGCTTGTACGATGGCTCGAGGTGTGCTGTGGTTATAAAAACCTGCTCCAGCTCCTGGAACCAACAGTAAAAAGTAGCAGAAATACATTCTATACAGAAGTAAAAAAAAAAAAAACCAACAAACAAATCAACCAAAAACTAAAAAAACCAAACCAACCAACCAACCCCCAAACAGTTGAGTTTCAGACAAATACCAGGTTGAGTTTTAAAAGTCTGACTTCTACCCTCTCTCTACCTATCTCTAGTCTCCCCAGGCCGCTGCAGCAGCTCCATGCTGCTTCCAGGACACCCAGCAGCCTTTTCAAGCAAGCGTCCTCCGGAGTGGTTTCTGTGAGGAGCCTTCCTCAAGGCTGCCAGTCGAGTTTGCTGGGAAATAAGGCTATGTGCAGTCTTCTTCGGGGTGAAGACTCGTTACGTCAGAAGTGTTTCTGAGTGGCAGAAAGGCAGTTGTCTGTCCCACCAGGCCGTGTCGGGCTGTTGGCAGATGAGCAGAAGATGAGGCCAGGTTGGGTGCCGGAGGAGAGGGGCTATGTACATGGGTCTGCAGTGCAGGGGGCTGGGGAGTTTCGTTTTCAGCTCTCATTCTTTGGCCCAGCCAGCTGGGTTCTGCTTCTCGGGGGTGTTTGGCAGCGCCTCGGCGTTCTGGGGCGTCAGTAACACCCATCCTTCCAGGAGTCATCCTCAGGGGCCTGTGTGGGCTGCGCTGACTGGAGAAACCTGGCATGAGAGACACAGAAAGAAACAGAAGGGTCACTAACAGCTACAAGCAGCAAAATCCCCACTAATGGGTTGATGTTCACAGGAATCCTGGAATATTGCAGGTGAGGGTGGCCGGGGCTCTGAGCACCCTGCTCTAGGTGCAGATGGTCCTGCTCCCTGCAGGGGGTTGGACCAGAGGAGCTTGACATGTCCCTGCCCACCCAGACCATTCTATGATCTAAAGTTGATTATCAGTTCTGACCCCACTCTCCACCCCTGTCACAAAGATCTGTCCAACAAAGGCAAACACTCCAGTCTGAGAGGCCTGAAGTCTCACGCTCACCTCCTGGACGGTGCTGTCGGCTTGTTCCTGGGCACTGAGAGTCCTCCAACAGATGTTCGTGGTTTCATGGGGGAGCTTTTTGCCACAGTGACCATATTGGTGCTTCTGGAAGTGCAGCTGCTGCCGGGGGAGCCCGTGCTGAGCGAAGACACCGGCGGCTTTCGAACTCCGCTGACGGGAGCCGTGTAGCTGCCCCCGGCCTTCACCGGCTGCCGGGGCGTCAGCAGGGAGTTCGTGCAGGACCCTGCTTTCAGGGGTTGTCGCACCGTCAAGGGAGACTGCCCAGCACCAGAGGAATACCTGAGCTTACTGGGAGCCAGACCTGGAAACAGAGTAACAAAAGGAAGGATTAAAACCAAACCAAACCAAGTTGGCAACAGTGTTTTAAGATGGCTCCAGGAGAGCGGCTCTCTTCAGGGCCAGGGGTTTAGTCAGCCCAGTGAAGCAGACCGAAGGGAATTGGTGACAGCGGCGGGTGGAGGAGAGGGCACTGACCTGCTGACCGCTGCTGGGTTCTTGGAATTCGGCTGCTTGGCACCTGCAGGTCCGACTCCAAGCTCCGACTGCTCCGTACGGACTCCAGAGTGCGAAGGCTGGTCCTGGCCAGGTTGGGCATGCTGTGGCGCATCTCCTCTGAAAGCAAGAGCAAAGTCTCCGTTTGCTGCTGCTGGGAGCGGAGAATCGGAGAATCCTTTTGGTTGGAAGAGCCCTTTCAGCTCATCAGGTCCAACCATCCCCCAGCACTGCCAGGGCACCACTGCCCCCTGGCCCTCAGCACCACAGCTCCACGGGGGGCTTGGAAACCCCTCCAGGGATCACGGGGACTCCACCCCTGCCCTGGGCAGCCTGGGACAGCCCTGGAGGGGAAGAAGTTGTGCCTCAGCTTCAACCTAAACCCTCCCTGGAGTAACATGAGGCTGTTTCCTGTTGTCCTACTGCTATGGAGATGTAGAATGGTTCAGACTATCTCTTGAAATACATAAGCACTTAAAAGTAGAGAAGCAAGTAGCTAATTCTTAGCTTCCCTTACGTAACGGTGCTTTTGAAATGTATAAGCCAAAACCATTTTCCCTGCCTCCCGGCAGCAGCTCCCACCGAGCTCACCTTCGCTGTTCGCGTACTTGAGCCGGTCTTGCATCGGACTTTGGACGGATCTCCTGGGGGGCCGGATGCGGGAGGTAGATGACCTGCCATAATCTGTGCTGGAAGAAGGGGACTGACAGCGGGGTGAACTCAGCGGGGACGGGGAGTATCTGTGAGCGCTGCGGTAGGACAGGGAGCAGTCATAGTCATCCTCGTCCTCCAGGCTGTAGGTGTCGAACTCCTGGTCGCTGTAGGTGCCTCTGCGCAGGGAGTGCAGGGAGGCGCTGGAGCTGCGACGCGACACGGAGGCGGAGCTGGAGGCACAGTCCTGGCGGAGGCCTGGAGAGAGAGAGGACAACGTGGCTCCAACTCAGAGGGCTTCAGAACAGATTCCTTACCCAGCACACAAATTCAAAGCGATGATTTTACCAGGGATTTGTTTCATGTTTCACCTTGGACGGAGAGTCAAGTTAATAACTGTCTTTCCTGACGACACTCACGGCATGTGGAACCTCTACCCTGGAGCAGTGCCACCCTTCCCAGGACAGTTTGATTAGAGCCAAGAGTTCACGCTCAAACTGACCTGAATTACTCCTTACTTCACACACACAGGCAGCTCTGACTGGGGACTACATATTGCCCTGCAAGCTCTGTGAGGTTAACTAAGTACTGGCGTCTAACTCACAGGAGGAATTTTTTAGTTCAATTAATGATGTACCCACCAGCATTTCAACAGCTTGGAACAGAGATTTACACTTCTGCCTCCAAGGGAAAAAACACCCAACACCTACAGTGCATCTGTCTGGTTTAGAGATGACAAATTTACACAGGCACAGTTCTAAAAGTAAATGTGCTCCAAAAGAAGGAGAGAGAACTTTACTCCCTATTTCCTGTAAATCAAATTAATGACTGATTTTCACAGACCAACAGATCCAACCACTTCCTTCCACCTTGATCTTCAATTAGGACCTCATCCAAATCACCCTGAAGTCGACAGAAAGTGTACCAACGGTTTAATGGGAACTGGATCAGGGCCCTGGAATCCTCCACAATGGGACACAAACACGTCTGGTGCTGAAGTTAAATTTGCAGAGCCATCTCCACATGCTTTACCAGAGCAAAACTGAAAACGGGGTTTCATTCATTCATTCAGTTTCAGTGCTCTTGAACTCTTGGTTTTACTCGTGCAGCGGCGAAATAACCCGCAAAATTCAGCCCTCTGGACAGCTTCTAAGAGTTTCAGGCTGCACTTTAGCAGCCTGCTCGGAAAAAAAGACCCCAAAATTTACAAGCACAAAATTTTGCTGGGTTATTTTTTCAGCTGGGTCAGTTCCTCAAACTGACACACAGCGAAGTGTTTGCTCACATGAGGGGACAGCAACCTGAGGGGACAGCATGAGCTGCTGCTGCTTAAACTGCTACTGTGGCCAGTTACTCATGAAACTTTACCTACATGCAGAGACAGCCTGGGATGGAATGGTTCCGAGTGTTAAAAGGCTGCTACGTATTTACCAAAGTCTATCCTCTGCTTTAAGAGGGGTGACATAAGCTAGAGAGAGGTCGGTTCAGGTTGGACAGTAGGAAGAATTTCTTCCCCATAAGGGTGGGGAGACACTGGCACAGGTTGCCCAGAGAGGTGGTGGAAGCCCCATCCTTTGAAGTGTTTAAGCCCAGGCTGGCTGGGGCTGTGAGCACCCTGCTCTAGTGGGAGGGGTCCCTGCCCATGGCAGGGGGGTTGGAATGGGATGAGCTTTAAGGTCCTTTCCAACCCTGACCATTCTATGATTTGATGATATTGAGAATGTTGAAAACAACTGCTACCTTCAAGTGGCAGTTTGGGTCTGCGGGTTTTTAAAGGAAGCCCCTGAAAAATCACAAACATCTCCCATTCTCTTTTCGCTGGGGCGAGAAGAAGAGAAGAGGAGGTGGACTCCACCTGCACCTCTCTATAATTCTACCACCGGCCCAGAGATCCCTCACGTACTTTCTTCCTGCAGCCGCGCCATAACCTGGACGTCGGTCAGGTCCTGCAGCTTGTAGCCCATGGAGATGGAGTCGTCCGACGTGCTCAGCTCGCTGTCCACGGACGACTGGGAGCTCAGCGCGGAGTGCATGCTGAGGTAACCTGCCCGGGGAGGAACGGAGAGAGCGTCAGCGCAGCGGGAAGGAGCGGCAGAGGATTTATCCCAGGAGGAACTCCGGTGCAGCTGAGGTGCGGGTGCTGGAAGGAACAAGGAAGTTAGAAATGCCTCGAGAAGGTGACGCTTGGTATTTGAACCCGCACTTCGCAGGAGACAGAGTGTTTTTGTGGAGGGGAAAAAACTGTGGACTTCTGTCCAGGAGGTGGCAAAGGGACGCCTGGTCCTTCTGAGCTTAGAAACAGCCTCTAAAAGCTCAGTGTTACATCTGCCTGTTTCGAGAGAGGAGCAACTGTTGATTCAGGCATTAAGCAGCAAAGTGATATAAAGTGCTTGCGCTGGGGAGCAGCCAGAGGAGTAAGAGGATCCAGAAGGCTTTCAGAGCACAGTTCCTCAAAAATCAGTCCTGCAATCTGCTTATGTCAAGTGCAGTTTACACTGGATTGTCTCCTCATTCTTCCTGAGGTTTATCCCTTTTTTTTTTTCCCCTTTTTTCCTACTCATCATAAACCAAAGTCTCTCAGAGGGAAGAGCCTGGCTTGTTCATACAGCAGGTCAGAAAACACAAACTGAAAGGATCTTTCCAGAAGGTCTAGAGAGGGGATCCTGCCCCTCTGCTCCCAGGGCTCTGGGCAGAGAGAGAGACCCCCCTGCAGTGCTGGGGCCAGCTCAGGAGTGCTCAGCACAGCAGAGACAGGGACCTGGTGGAGCGGGGCCAGAGGAGCCCCAGCAATGCTGGGAGGGCTGGAACCCCTCTGCTGGGAGCCAGGCTGGGAGAGCTGGGGGGGTTCAGCATTTCTGTACTCGCTGTTACCTGCTGGTACTTTCTCTGAAGGTGAACAAGTCAGTGTTTTCCATGGTGTAAAGCAACTGCTACTTGCTGCCGAAACAGGGAGATGAGAACAAGCCACGTAACCTTGGGGTTACACTGCTACTCGTCCCTCAGATGTGCCCTGTGCACAGAAACGTGGTATCACAGCCTCCTCTGGTCCTCCTCAGATGCTGCTCTCCCTGTAGCTGGGCTGCCTGTCCCTGCAGGAAGGCCCAGCAGCACCCAGCAACTGGCTCATCTCCATCTGTAGGTGGCCAGAAGACGCAGCACCCATAGGAGATGCTTCACACCACTACTTTTGGCTCGGGGTTGCTGAGCACATCTCCACCTGCTTTTCCCAGTTTATAACCACCATGCTGCTTTGGGTTAAAAAAGGAAAACAAAACCAAAGGAAAACCAAACAACCCCGCAACACAGGACTAAAAATAAACTCTGGAAAGACCAAAGGCTTAGTGAATGTGAAACTTCTACACGGCAACGTGCTTATCTCAGCTACGTGTTATAGAGCACTACACCACCCTGCTGGCAGAGCTAACCCTCCAACACAGACACATAAGGCCGTATAACTCAGAGCTATTTCAGGAGGGAGTACGTTGTTCCTTTAATTCCAAGGCAAGGTTGCAATTAGTGCTGTATAGATTGAGACCCACCGAAACCAAATCATTAACCCGCAGGATCTGAGCGCAGATCAGATAAAGCCAGCAGAGAGATGTGCAAGGGCCTAAGAGCACGGAGCATCACGATTAGCTCGAGTAGGCTTGAGAGCTACAAATCCTCCTCGGGAGGGGATCTGGGATCAGCACTTCAGTGAAAAGCAACAAGTCAGCTGTAGCACCCCAGGTTTGTTCCAGGCAGGCAGGAAAAAGCAGCGGGTTCCTGATGTTGTTCCTTCAGCCAGTTTGGAAGGGTAGTAGCTGCTGACACAGAAAACACACGTTTGAAATCCAGGTGTAACATCTCTTGCGTGGACACTGAGCAAGCTGCTTTGTACCAAGGAGCCCCAAACTCCTCCTGTGAAGAGGAACAAGGTCTTTCCAGTCTCGGGGTGCTGACAGAATAAATACAGTGACTGCAGTGTGACTGCCATGCCAGGGGGGTGTGTTACACAAAGACACTCCCCAAGTCAAGGCACTCTGGTGCTCACCACCATCATCCTGTTTCTTTCCTCCCAGTGCCAGGAAAAACCACTGTGAGCAGTTGAAACCAAGCCCCTGTGAGAGCAGGGATTGTATCTGTAGGGTGCAGAGCAGTGAATAAGCCAAGGTTTCCCGCTGTGACCTACACCTGCTTTCAAAGCTGCAGTGTTAATGCAGCTGCACCTCGAGTACAGCTGCTGAGAGAGGCAGAGCTCTGCATTCAGCTCTCTGTGTTTAGTTTGGCTGTTGCCATTCAAACTGAAGGTCTATTTAAAAAACAGTCAAGGAGGGGAAGGAAAAAAAACCCTACACATTTCATCATCAGGAAAAACTGGTGGCCCAACACTGTGAGGTGAACCTGTGATGGTTTTCATTACAGAAACTTCCAAGTACCTCACATCTGGCTCTTGTAAAAGGGTCTTTCTGTTTAGTTTGCAAGGGGACTTCAATGTTTTTCATTTCAACAGAAGGGAAGCTCTGTTTTTCTTAGAAACAGATTTGAGTCAACCGAGTTGCCAGTAAACGCTGGGGGCACTCTGGCACTTACACAAGGGAAGAGCTGCCGAGCGGCTGAAGTGAACTCTCACATCTAGTCCTACATGGGCAGAGCCTGCCCCATACTCAGCTCTTCACCTCGTGCCCTTGACAACCTCCTGTGATTTGCAGAGTGAAGGACAAAGCCTAGAAGTCCCACAGACACTGTGGAGCTACACGCCAGTAACTGTTCCTGTGTGAAAAGGTGGTTGGGTGACCAGATTGCCAACCAACCTCGTATTAGAAACAAGAAACCCATTTAGAGGCTTTTTTCCCTACAGAATTGCACAAATGGTGAGTCCCACACATGTCCCCTGGTTTGCAAACCAGAGAGAAGCATTAATTTTGAGGTAAAGCAGATCTCAGAAGCATTCCTGCAGCTGTGAAAACATCCCCCTGCAAGGTTTCAAGCCAGGCACTGTTAAACATGCTTTAGGTGTTTCAACATGCAAATTAGGACACAGCAGTTTCCACAAAAACCAATCTAGTGAAGGAAAACTCCTCGGATGATAAAGCCAAGAGGAGAAGCGTTGGTAGCGGGCACCTAAGCACGAGCTGCTTGAAGGATACCCAGAGATAGTCCTGGAAGAGCCAAGGTGGATGCCTCCAGCAGCAGCTTCGAGGTGAGGGCAGGCTTGAGGCTGAGCCATTTAGGAGGAGCTTCAAATACTGACAAATAGAGGCTTCTAATGAGAATTTGTCCAAGTTGACACTAAGGTAGGAAATCTTACTGCAAACACAGTGAGGTCTGATGGAAAGCTCTTGCTATTTTGCATCTAGCTGCCCAATTTAAAGGTTTCTCCTGGAAATTATGGCTTTTATCTTAAAGCACGAGTCTTCTTTCTGCTGCCTGCATTAATATTTTCAAAAGAAACTTCAGAAACTCTCAAGCCAGAAAGGCAAAGCCAGGTAACTTTATAAAGTTAACACCTGCACGTGACAACGTGGGTCAAGAGCAACATTTTCTTTGCCCCAACAGCTGTTTTCTATTTTAAGTCACTCAAAATGAGTACACTTCATAAAACCTGGGAGAGAAAGTTAGAAACCCCACCCTGTGAAATAACTACAAGACATTCAGAACGCCAGGAGCTTTCCTCCCAGGGAACAGATGAAACCTGGGTCAGTCAGCGAGCAAATTAAAAGGAGAGAAACCCCCCCCGGGTTGGAGTTGGATCCCTTGCCAGCTTTTCCCTGCGCCCCTCAGTGATCTCCTCACGTTCGAAACCGGCAGGGCTGCGGTGGGGACGTGCCATACCTGAGCTGCCACAGGTTAGTAGTGCTTTGTTAGTCGATTTGAGGTGCCCAGGAGAGTTTAGTGCATTGCTACAGGAGCCTGGCTCTGTATTCAAATTATGTGCGCTGGGTGATGCCAAGGGACTGCAATACAGGTTTTTCCATCTACTGGCTAGAAGGGAAAAAAATACAAGAGAAAGCCATAAAGGTTATCAAATTATTTGCAAAAACAGCGAGCATAAAGAAAGGCATCAGATCAAACAAGTTCAAATGTTGTAACAGAGGTAGTTCAGGGTGCCAGGCTGCAGGAAGCCAAGTGGCTCCCGTCCCCTTGCTCAGCTCCCCTTTAACTCGTTTTGTCGCTTCTCAGGAGTTCCAAGGGCAAGTGCTTTAGGAAGCCACACAGTGCTGCAAGCTCCCCTGCTGGTCTTCAGGGACGACTGTTCTCATCACTACCTGTCACTCCCACACCCCCTCCTCACTTTACAGAGCCGAGCTTGAAGTTTACACATGTGTTACTTTGAATTTTTAATGATGGAATCAAACCAGTGTTAAACCATTTGGATTAACGGGAGAGCAGATGAATTCTGAGATATTTATTCAGCACACGGGCGTGCTGATGAGCGAGTGAAACAATCAAACCCAGCCAGGCAGCAGAACCGAGCGTGATCCCTGGGCTGGTGGTGCAAACAAACAGCTCCAACGCCAGGGAGCTGACTCGGTCTGCCAGGGGGTATGTCCAAGGGGCTGCTGAATCCCCCAGCACACGCTCACAGCCAAGAGAGCAGTAGCTGAGAAAAGAATGAAGATTCACTATATAAACAGTGAATAAGGTTTCTTTCTTAGTTCCCCCACGCCCCCAAAAATTCAAGGTCAGACTATTTTAGTTAAAAAGGAGTGACAAGAGTACAAATAAAGCCTGACTGAAAGCAAAGAGTTAATCAAATGAATCTTCACTCAGGTTTTTAAGTGCAGAAGGTTTATAAAAACAAGTGAAGTTTGTTCTCAAACTACATCCAGTTATCTCAGATCAGGAATTCCAAGGCCAAACTCCACAGAAGCTTAATCACAAGCAGTGCCAAAACACTGTTAGTATGTAAACTTTAAAAAAAAAATAAAAGCAAACCAAACCAGTGGCCTCTAAGACTTCAAATCACCGAGGTCAAATCACTGATCAAACTGAAATCAAACTTGTTGCCTTCACAGAGGAGACAAACTCAAGCGATCGGGACCGAGCCAGAGGCAGAGGTGGGATGGCCACCGGCTCCGCTCCGGGTGACACCCCCAGACTGGTGGGAATGGAATAACCAGCGGCGTTTGGTGCTGCTGTAAACTCTAGGTCTGTCCCCGCAGCTCTGAGAAGGGGAAAAGAGCCCCCCCAACCTGGGAGCCCAGCACGCGGAACCCTCCGCGGAGGTTTGCAAGGCAGCTGGGGATTCTCCCTCAGTCGCACCCCACGCAAGTGCTTTTAGGGGATGAGGGAACTGGAAGGAAAAGTAGGTTTCCACATGACACCCTTTCTTCAAGTGTCAGGCTTTAATGTGTCGTCCTTGTAAGCTCGGAGCATCAGGCAACTGGTTTACCCAGGTGATAAGGTTGTTGTAAGCTCGGAGCATCAGGCGACTGGTTTACCCAGGTGATAAGGTTGTTGTAAGCTCGGAGCATCAGGCGACTGGTTTACCCAGGTGATAAGGTTGTAAGCTCGGAGCATCAGGCGACTGGTTTACCCAGGTGATAAGGTTGTTGTAAGCTCTGAGCATCAGGCAACTGGTTTACCCAGGTGATAAGGTTGTTGTAAGCTCTGAGCATCAGGCAACTGGTTTACCCAGGTGATAAGAGCAGCGGGAAGGCAGGGTAAGAGTAATCACCATTAGAGTCACCCCGCAGCACTGGAACTTTCCATACAGCAAAAAGCTGCAGCAATAGTTTCCTGATTCTCTTCCCCACCCCTCAGAAGCTCATTTTTTCCTCTACGTATTTTCACATTAAAGATGTGTAAATATTAAAAAAATAATAACCGAGACTGAAAACACTAAAATAAATGTTATATATTCATATATTTTAGTGTTTAAACTCTTAATGTATTAAACAGAAAGCGAGGAGGTCAATTTGGCAATTAATTTGGAAGGCTTGTGTCTGAAAAAAAACCACAGAGAGGACAAGCAGCCCCGTTTGGTTTGTTTTGTCTCTTGCTTGCCATCAGCAGTTTCCTCGGGCTTACAGAACCATCCCTTACCTTCCTCAGCTGAGGCAACAGCACCGAAAACCAGACTCTGGGAGGATTTCACAGTGAAACCAACGGGCAGCAGGAGCACAGCACCTGAGGTGTTATCTCTGCAGCTATTCCCCACTCACCTCCACATCTCCTTCACTTCACTGCTTCTCAATATGGGAGGCAAAGCGGAAAGAAAAGATTCTGGAAGGAGTAACGTTCCCAGTTGACATACCTTGATCCAGTCTGGTGATCAGAGTTCTGCAGGCTGCTTCTGTCTCAGGACTGGGGTTATCCAGCACCTGCCGGCACCATTTTAGTGGGGAGTCTGGTTTCTGGTCCACGGGCTTTCTCGGGGACACATAGAGCCTTTGCAAGGGTTAAAGGAGACAGTGAAAAACAGCTCATTAACTCAAAGCAGGTTCTCCCAAAGCCTAAGGTTTTGAGGGGTCTGACACACCCAGGCTGTTGTACATACACACAGGATTAGCCTTGGGTGGAGAGAGATGTAATCATCTGATTGGCTGGTATTATTTATGACTGAACATCTGGATCATTTTCATAAATAGGCAATCTCTCTCTCAAGACAGGTCAAAGGATATAGGAGCCAGGCTGAAAAGCAACTCAAGTAAAAGTCAACCCCCCCTCTATTTTAACATTTCTGCTATTTAGCAATACACTTAAAACTGTAGTGAGGGAAAAAAATATCAGTACTGTGTCCATCTAAGTGTTAAACAGTTCATAACACCCACATGTAGAGGACACTGAGATCTCCATCAGTCAATAGCCTGAGAGATGGGAACAGAGACAAGAATAACAGAATCTGCCCACGGAGCTAATAAAGCTCCTGCATACAACAGTACTTCAGAGCTCTGCTGTGACCTTCAGAGGCACGTGGTCATAAATCCACTGTGCTACGAACGAGAGATTCCACGTTCTGCTGGAGTCATTCGAAGGATCACAGGAGGATTGACAGGCAGGAGCGTAAGCTCTGCGATGAGGAAGCTGAGGCTCTGCGTCTGTTCCAGGAGCCCATGAGGTGATTCCCTCCAAGCTCCACAGAAAAGCAGGGCAGAGATTCCTGAAAGCAGCAGCTTGATCTTGTTCCCAAGGCCATAAGATTTTCCAGCTGAAGTTTCAAACCACTCCGTTTGCCCACAGCGTAATTTCTTAGAATTAAGTGTACCAGGAGAAGAAGAAAACTTCCAGGTCTCTGAAGCTGGGTAGATGCTGAAAGCATTTCCACTAGGGATATGCTTTGAGACTAAACGTTGGGGGATGGACAGAGAGGAACCTGGCTGAGAAGTTGAGCTGTCATTTGCAGCAGCTCTTGGATCCATCTCTCCCTGTCAGCTCTGCCGAGCTGCTCCCACAGCCTCCAGCACAGCTCCCACCTCGCTGCAGCAAGAAAATTCACCTCAACGGGCTTCACAGTTCATGACCTGTGGGAGCAAGACAGGTTTCCCACGCACAGTCACCACCACCACCTTCCTCTCAAGCACCAGTCCCACACTCCTTCACCTGCAGAACTGCTCGGGGGCGACAAGAACCCTCTTGGTCACCAGCAAACCAGCTACAGCCACACCTGATGGCACACACTGCTCCCAACAGCCGTCCTCACACTGATGTACTCACAATATTTCACCTTCATCAGCACTAAATCCGCTATCTGGGCATAAAATCAGCATGAGGATGGTTTTATTATTTCCAGGAACGTCCTGGGGGGCTTCAGTTGCTTCCTGCTCTCTCTTCCCAGCAATAACTTCTGACACTCCTGCAGCAAGATACAACCAAGTCTTTCTGCTCCAGTTACTCGCTAGCACACAGGCATCTCCTAGCCAGTTCATAAAATGCTCTTTTCCCCGATTAATCATCAGACATTTTAGCAATTATCCCATTAATTTCTGATAACCCCTCACATTTAAAACATACAGAAACATAATCTCAGTTTTCAGGTGCCTCCTATCCATGAAAGCAATGGTTGGCTGAGCTAGACCACACAAACTGGGATATCTGAGATACTGTACTGGTGTCAGAGTGTCCATCCAACCTTTTACCCTGTCTCTGGGTAAGAAGCAGTGCAGAACCAACCTGTGTTGACATGGAAAGCTCCACGAGACTCCCGCAGCTTGCTGAGGCTCTCAGGTTGAGTATCCATGTGTGTGCAGCAGCTCTCAGAGGAGCATTTTGCAGTGACTCCAGCTGATCCCTCCTCAGAACCCGTCTCTGCTCGTAGCCCCCCAGCACCCTGCTGCCAGGAGCACCCCGCACCCCGACGGAAGAACCACCTCTGCCCAGGCGCTGCGAAGCCATGGCTGGCTGCTCGCTCCTGGCACCCTCTGCTTATGGGGGTTCCAGAGGGGAATTCTTCTCTGCTGCCTCCTGAAGTGCCACTCATGGCTTTACAGGTCCTCGTTTTCCTGCCCCTGGCCAGACCCATCTTTCTCAGGGGTGAGGGATTCACTCTCTGTAGTCACACCCCATACAACAGCTTTTTCATACCCAGCTCTACACAAAACCACACGCAAATGGAAAAAGAGATTACAAATATCCAAGAGCTAATTTGACACTGCCAAAGTAAATGCTGAGAAACAGGAGCAGAACCACCCCTGAATGGGCACCGTTGTCTCATACGGAAGACCCGTGATCCAGAGGAGCCTTAGGGCCACTGCCATCCGAGCCAAGGGAGAAAGCCCAGGTCTCGCTCCCTCTGCATGCATTTTACAGTTCAGACCAAAAAAAACCAGCAGCAATAAAACCAGCAAACAAAAAAGAGGCCAACAGCCTCCTTAGGGCAGGTCACGCTGTTCTTCACCTGTCTGAAGGGAGAAAAATCCTGCTCTGCTTCAGGAAGGAGCTGTTCTGCCCAGCTCCTTCCAAGCTTCTAACCAAGCTTCCACCCAGGACTGGAGGAGCTGTAAACGGTAACACTTGTTCCACTCTTGGAACCATTTCCAGGTGGAGCAGCTCTTCCTGCTCCCAGCAGGTCCCAGCCCTCCGTACTCTGCCAGAGGACTCTCATTTTTCAGCTGGCAAGAAATGGTCTCCCTTCTAATTTCACTGAACTCCATTAAGCTCCATTTTTCTGTGCACTGGCAGGTTAACTCATAAAAAGAGGAGGTCTGGTTTGATTTCACAGCAACAGGTTTTACTGTTTTCCCTTGAAGTAGCTTTTGGGAAGGGTTCCACACTCTCTGCAAGCTACCTTCTCAAAACAGGCTGGCATGGCTTGCTCTTTGGGCGCACTGCCACGCAGTGAGAGCTGATGAACTGCAATCACAAGTAGGAGTGGATGTTTTTCTGGACACAACACCAAGGACCAAAAGTCACCTTTCACCAGAGGATCCCCCCAGACAGTGACCAAGCCCAGGCTGACACAGGAACACGTTCCGAGCTGACCCAACCCAGACAGAGGGGTTTGTGAGGAGCTAAACTCCCTCTGGTCCGTTTAAAAACCTGCTGAATTCCATTTCTGGCAGCTTTACCCTCTAAGGCTGTTTAATTCACAAGGTTCATTTAATCCAGCAAGCGCTGGAGAAAAGGCGCTTGGGTGCACCGGCCGCTACGGCTGCCAGAGCCTCCTGGGTTTCACAGATTCCTGAGCCCTGAACAAGCCTTACCTTGCACTTTGTTCCCTCAGCTCAGCCTGTTCTGTGTGTGTGACAAAAGGTTCTGCTTCTGTCAAATCACAAGTGACAAGCACGAAGTTCCCGAGATGGTTGCGAGGACTAACGGAAGATCCGGAAGGCAAACACTGGGGTACATAGTCTTGGTTTGAGGTGCTGGGGTTTTGCTGCAGAACTTCTCGCACAGGAATGATATTTTCTTCAGCTTCTGTGAGGAAACCCTGAGATAAAGCACCTTTAGTTTCCATTTACCAGTGGAGATGTTTCTCTTTCACACGTGGAGCGTTTCTTAAATGCAGCTCTGGCAAGAGCCACGCAGTTTTCGCTGTGCAGCAAACACAGGAGTTTTCTTCCCTTCAGAAGGCAGGCACTCCAAAATAACACCTGCAGGATTGTTTGCACTTTACTCTGAGGTATCCCAGTGCACCGAGAGCAGAGCACCTTCGGGAGATGCTGGGTTTCTTTGGGGGTCAGGGGCACAGGAAGACTGACGGGCGTTAACGGCCACTGTTGTTTAATTATGATAACACTGCTTTCAATAAAAAACCCCAGGGATCTAGAAAATACTCTGACAACTTTCTCCTCTCGCACTCTGCACTGAAAAGAAAAAAGCACCTTCACCATTTCGTAACACGGAGGGTCAATTCTAAGCCTGTGAGTGAGCACTGCCTGAGAATTTAACGTCCTAACCACGCAGGGTATTTGCACTAGTAAACCTACAGAGCACAAGAAGAGAACTCAGGCTGCAGAAGCCCTGTAACTACTCCATTAGTAAATTAAACTGGAAGCAAAATGAACTTTGCTTTTTAAGACAACTGCTCGGTTTCCGAGACAACTTCCACAGTGCTCAGCACTGGGAGCTCCAGTGGGTCCCAGAGGGGCAGAAACCACATTGATTGTCAGACTTTGGAGTTCTATGTATCAGTGCAAGGAGGAGGAGACCCGGGGTAACTACAGATGTTTAGAGCAATTCAGGTTTATAAGATACACCTCCATGAAGGCAGCAAAATCCTCCTGTGAAACGTGTATTTCAAACAGATAATGTGTTTGTGCCCCTGTCCTTTGTGTATCAGGAGATGTACAGCAATATATATACGAACCAACTCTTCAGAGGGTTGATCTTCAGATTTATTACTGTGCTTATGCTATTCTAATCTCAAATCTAAAGAGCTATACTGACAACAATGGTGTGGTGGAAAGCAACAGCAAAGTGATACTGCCCAGGTCTGAAAGGATAGCAACACAAAGAGAAGAAAATGAGAAACGTCCTGTGGAAAAGACTCCAGACAAAATCATTCCAGTATCAGCCCAAGTAGAGGGCTGAGCTTTTACACCCAAGAAACAGCAACTGGAAAGAGAGAGAAAAGAGGTCTCCTGAAAACCCCAGAAGAAGCACCACTTTGTCGTGTCTGTCTGAGCCTCACCCTGCTGCACAAAGTACCCGAGATGTAGTCAGGCAGCCACAGCAGCTCTCAACATCTAACCACAGCACAGGCAATGCCTGTCAAAGGCTCCAAAAGCCACCCGTGGGACAGCGTGAGAGCGGCAGCGCCGTCGGGCTGCACAAGGGGGCTGAGCAGCGCCCGCAGCAACACGGAAAGGCTTTTCCTCTCCCCTCGGGCAGGGGAACCCAGCAGAGATCCCCATGCCCACCACTCATTCCACAGAGAGAGCCTGAGCCAACAGGAGTAACACAGACTCCTCCTCACCCCACAAAACCCCCTGGACCACGCCAGGCTGAGCAGACCCCGACGGTCACCTACGTGCCCAGCAGAGCGTACGCGTTCTTCCTAAAGGAGCCCAGCTATTCAAAAGCACCATAAAGAAAAGGTTCTGCTATGGGGCTTTGCTCGATTGCTATGCTGTGTTTTGGGGGGTTTTTTAAATAAGAAAAAGCAGAAGCTAAGCAAAAGCTTCTCCGATACCCTGCGTTAAACCGCTGGCAGTTTTGCTGCTGGGATCAAGATCTGAAGCCGCAGCAGCAGCAGTCCTTGGGAGACATGGACAAGGGCCTGCTTCCATCCATCCTTCCTTCCATCCTTCCTTCCTGGAGAAAACCTAGAGCTGTTTAAGGTGGGGCACAGATAGACTCTGGTCCTCATCCCACCAGAGATGGAGCACAAATAGTCTGCTCCAGTAAAAAGGAGGAAGAGTACTGAAAAAGCTCAAGGCTTTCCACTGGTGCTACTTCTTCCTCTCTCGTTAATCAGAACAATTAATAGTTCAGAGGGGGGTCGGGGTTTGAATCACTTCATCATAATTCCATTACCACAATGTAGTAATTCTTACGCACACCAAGAATGACAAACACTGAGGAAGACAAACAAGGGCCCACGATTTCAGGCATAGCTCCTCCAGCAACAGAGCCTGGGGGTTGGCACACGCTGGAGAGCAGCGTAAGGGAGCAAACTGGTAACCAGTAAGAGGCAGACAGCCCCGCAGTCTAAGCCGAGCATCCTGCTGGACTCCATGGCCCAGGAAGGTGACTTTCACTTGCCTGGCTCTGGAGGATGCTTACAGTTTTGAGTACCTATCTGAGAAAGGGACCCAAGCACGCAAGTCACGGGAGAGGTAGGAAAGGAGGGCAGCGAGACGGGCACGGCGGGCGACGCAGCAATCCTGTTTCCTGGGGACTCCTCCTCGCCACGCTGTTCTGAGAAACAGAACCTCGGACCGGGTGAGCCTCCCTGGAGCCACGGGCAGCTGCGGGGAAGCTTTTGTGAGTTTGATCCAAATAAAACCAGTCCCTTCAACACAGCACAGAGACCGAGACTCTCCTGCACCTGCAGAAAAGGGTAACAAATCCTCTGCCCCGGTCCCTTGTGCCTCTGCCCTCCTCAGGCAATTGTTCTTGGTGTTAACATCGCAGCAAAACTCCACACTGTAGATTTTCCTGCTGCAAAGCTGCTACCAGAGGGATTGTCTCAGGCTCTCACAATATTCAGTGAGAGCCCTGCCTTTCTCACCAGTGTTATGAGAAACAGTAGGATGGTTTGTGTAAGCTGGACCCACACCTGGTGTTTTGCTGAGTTCTGTTTATGGTACATTGGAAAAATATTTTGCACTGGGTGCTGTAGGACTTTAGCCAATCCTCTAGGAGATGGGTGATCACTGACCCATTGCCCCGTGGGGCTAGGGGATAGAAAACGGGGTTAGAAATTAATACAGTTGCTTCTTTTGCCTGCTCTTGCTGAATTTATGTGTTGCTGCATCTCTTCGCTCCCGGTACAAACAGCGACATTCCTGGAGGTGTCCAACCCGCTATAAATTCACAGTGTGTAAGCACAATGCCATAGAAATTACCCCAAAGTTTGGACCTGCTCTCAGGACTAGAAGGATGTGAAGACAGGAGCACCAAAGCCTCTCTTTTGGAAAGCTTCCCATTTGAAACACTTTCATTTGAAACACTTTCATACTTTAAAAGAATACAAAATGAGCTCTTGGTATTCTGTAAGGTAGAAATCGTCACCTCCTCTACTAGAGGACAATAAAGAAGAGGGCAGCATCAAACACAAAAGGCCAGGCTGTTACATTTGTCTGCTGAGCAGTGACAGGGAAAAAAGGCACCACCAGTTTCTCAGAAACTGCCAAAAATCCCAAGTACCAAAGTAGAGGTGATGTGTTCCAATCCGAGCTGCAGATTTTTCCCCTGTTCTATAAAATTAACAAAAGGACTGCAACTGTAGCTACACAGGAAGTTAATTGCTTTGACTAATACACTGCTCACCACATTCGGATATCGCTTCCATCCAGGCAGCACAAAATTCCCCCCAGTCAGCAAAGCCACCTTATTAAGGTTGATCTGCAATCCAAACAGCATTACGGGGGTTCTGTGGGGTTTTTGCTTTGGGGTTTGTTTTTTAAAGACTCTCCCCCCCATCACTGTCTTCTGCTAGCACTGATAGGAATGCAGGACTGTCTGCTGGGACAGCACAGGACGCGTGCTCGTGAAGAGAAATGAGGATGCTTGGCAGTAAGCGCAGCAGCACGCTTGTGCTGCGCGTGTCTGGGTGTGCAGGTAGGTGCTGTACCTGCGTCGTTCATTCCCCGCTCTCAGTTTAGCTGGGGAGCTCCACAACTCACAGCCATCATCAGAACAGCTCCTTGGTTTAGCAGCCTTGACCGCCAAGAGGAAAGCAAAACAGATGAAGCAACGCTATGTGATCAAAGGTGACTTTTGATAACTGGGCTTGCACAAGGGAGCCGTAATATCACCATTATTCACGGGCCTCGAGACACCTCTTCTTAATCTGTAACCAGATTTGACAATAAAATAGGCATCAAAGCCACAAGGACCCTACAAGGCCTAGTGAGACAGGTGCCCGGTAGAGAAGAACCTTCTCAGCCACCAACTGAAGGAAAGGTTGATAAACGAGGCTCTGGGTGCAGAATCTCTCCTGCCTGCCCCAGACACTATGCACTGCTTGGGCAAACCTTGGACTCTGTCTGGTTTCTTCACCAAGTCAAGATGTTTTGAAGAATCATGCCAGAGAGCATATAAAGAATCATGTCACAGAGTATAGTCACAGAGCATATAAACATGAATATAAAACTAGCTGGGTTTAGCAGCATGGAAATAGTGAAGCCTGTCCCAAGTGCAACTTGTTAAACACAACCCTTTATTTACACTTTTGGGGTTTTTTTTAAGGAACCTGCTCAAAACACTGTTTAGGTTCCAGTGATCAAGTTAGAACCAATATTTGAGTTTTAAAAGAAAAGAGTTTGCAAAGGGGAAAAAAAAAAAACCCCAAACAAAACAATGTGATTTTAACATAACCTTGAACTTGGCCCCCAGCTGATGGCACTAAGTTACTGAGCTCCATTCCATTAACAAAAAGTTTTCCTTCACCTCCAAGTCTTCAAATTAAGAACTCCGGGTAAAAATCTCTCGTCAGAGCCACCGCGTGAGCTGGAATGAGCCTTGAACTTGAACTAGCTGTGGAAGGGCGAGGGAAATTAATCTGCTGAGTTATAAAACAAGTTCCCACCGAGGCTGCTGGTGAAGCAGAGCGTGCCCCCCCAGTAAGGTCAGTCGAGGATGACATCACTGATCTGCTTCAGCTCATGTCTCTAAACAAAAGAAACAAGTTCACTGCAAAGAAGCAGCACTGGGGAAGTAGAAATGGTTCCCAGGTATCAGTGAAAGCCACAAACTCCAAGGATCTAAGGTCTCAGTTTGTGTGTGACACAATTCTTATTTAAATACAGTGTTTGGTAGTTATGTACAAAGTTTAAAAGCTCCATTGCTCGTTCCTCTGCGTGGGTTATACACAAACTAACAGGGAAAGGCACTTTTCTGGGCTTGCTACAGCAGCAGCAGGAAAAGAGGGGGCAAGACAAGTCTCGGAATTAAACTGATGTGTAAAAAAATATGATGCTCTGGCGCAAGAGCAGATGATACAGGTTGGAACGAGATGATCTTTAAGGTCCCTTCCAACCCAACCCATCCTATGACTGTGATAATAATATCTGCATTCTTACTGCTAAAAAAAAATCAAAGCACTGGATGGAAATCACTTTATATCCCGAGAAATCACTGCACACCCAGCCACAGAAACCAGCACTGGCAGCAGAGCGAGCTCCAGGCATCAGCAAAGCTCTGAGGTACGTACCAGCTGTCGTCATCCTCCTGGCAATTTTCAAGTTCTAACACCTTCACTTCATCCAGATCCGTGTTACTGGAAAGATTTTCTAGATCTCCACTGTTTTCACTGGGATTTGGTTGGTTGCTTTTAACTGAAGCATCAACACCTGCGATGACCAAGCTTCCCATGAGCTCCGGGCCGTTCCTCGCATCCGCACAGGAGGAACCCCCGGTATTCTCATCCGCCTCGCGTGGGCTGGGAGACAGCTCCCCAGGGGCACTGGTGCAGCTGTACTGCACGGGGGCATCGACGCCTCTTTTTAAGCAGTTGTTCTCTCCTTCCTCCTTTCTTATTTTACTTAACTGGTGGTGCAGATCTGCCATTATTTGCAGTTCTCGCTTCTCCGTTATGGCGTTGATGCTGTTATTGATTTCCGTCCCGTTCAGACCAGAGTCCCGGGTGCCCACGCCCGGTGCGTTCGTCCCAAGCACGCTCCTGCCGCTCTTTGTCCTCGGGTGCTGATTCTCCAACTCCAGCCTCCTCACCAGCTCCCGCAGCTTCCGCACCTCCTCCAGCTCCGGGCCAACCTCGCCGGCCGCCGGCTCCGTGTCAGGGCCCATGGCAGAGCTCTCCGTGGAGACTCGTCCTAAGTCAGGCTCCAGAGCATGATCCTGCTGGATGAGCGGGGCGTTTCCAGGCACCACCATCATCCAGAACGCACGGGTTCACTGCAACACATGGAAAACGGGTAAAAGATCCGCAGAGCTGCACAATATTTCATGCAAACTGGAATTAGCCACCACAAATACTGGGTTTTGTAAGCACAAACTAAATATAACGGGGTACGAGGCAGACGAATCGAATCAAAATCTGCTGAAAAAGAACTAAAATGAGCATGAAACGTTTCAACAAATGACTCCTTTTAAACAGCCACGATGGGCAATTGCTATGCCACAAATCAGACTGTTAAAGGAAGCTGATTTAATCACACACAATAGTCGAGTTTCCATCTGTTTACAAACAAAATCCATGAGAAAAGCCCCGACTGAGCAGAGCCAGGAAACATAATTAGCAAGGTGCTGACCTCAGACAATGACAGCGTTTAAGAAAATGGTCAAAACATCCTTTGGTCATTCCCACGTTTATCCTGGAGAAGCTGAAAATAAGTTGGGAATGCTTCTGAATCAACCTGGACCAAAAACTAAGGGCAGGGACTGCAGTAGGTGACAATAAGCAGAACTAATGTCTTCACGGGCGTATTTTCCTGCAGCACCTGAAAGGAGAGGGGCGAGCTCTTGTGCTGCGAACACAGCAAGAAACTGAAAAAAAAAAAATCAAAACAGAGAAATACATCACACCAGAGACCACACGTTCCAGTGAGTTTGGCAAGACGAAGCCATCTCCCTGCCTTTCCCTCCCGAAGTGCTGCTCTTCCCGCCGTGGTTCCGCTGGCCTGGGCAGGGCGTGCAGAGCCCGAAGCTGCGCAGGTACCTGAGCTTCCCCAGAGCTGTTCTGGGGCTTTGAACCCTGGTTTGCAAGGAGCCAAACGCTGGTTTGTCCCCGCGCTGGCGGTTTGCACGTTTCCTGTTTCAGTACGCGCGCTCGGTCCTCAACTCGCTCTTCACTGAGAAGCCCCTAGCAGGAGATTAATGTTCCACAGAGGGAGGAAAATGGAACCCCTTAAAAAACCCCATAAATCTGTTTTGTAGAAGGAGTGCAAATGGAAAGACGGGTGGACAGGAGAAGTCAAGATGACGCGGCCAATTCGATGTCAAAAAGATTTGATGCCAGCACTTAGAACTGCATTTGAACCCTGGGGTTTTGGGGCTGGTGATTTTCTTCCCCCTTCCCTCTGCTGTCTGAACACTTCTCCTGGTTTCAAGGCCTCGCTGCCAGCAGGCTGAGGAAAACACACAGGTTGTGAGACAGCTACACAAGGTTACAGACACAGACACCCTCCCACACACACCTGAGCAACTCCCTGGCGCTCGGTTACTCACAACAGCAGCAGTTGAGTACATGCCCTAAAAACCCATAGTTTTCCTTTGGGGTTGTTGTTGTTTTGTTGGTAGTTTTTTTTTTAACTTCATAGATTTTTGGGTTTACTTTGGCAAGGTGAAAAATTGTAGGCGTACATTTTGAGTTAATAACGAAGAAGAACAGCGCTTAAGAAGAGCTGTAAGCGCACAGAGCCGACTGCAGCTCGCTTGAGCGCTGCTGAAGTCATTTTGACTCCGGGAAAAGCAATTTAATTTGTAGTTACCAAGCAATCCGCTTCCTCCCCGCACGCCTGCTGCGAGAACCTCCTCTCCTCGCTCGCGTTCCCACTCCTTCGAAACCTCTCGCCGAGGAACGGAGCTATCGGGATTTCCAGAGGCGCTGCAAAGCTACTGCTCACTCGGTAGCTCGCTGGGGATGTGCCAGCGGGGAGTCTCAGAGTTCTCCTGTCGGAGCCAAACACCCCGGCCCAAGGGACTGGGGGGTGAGGCGACGAGATCTGTCACCCGAAAAATCGGCTCCCCCGAGGAGCAGCAGAAGCTGCATTTTCATTCGCAGGGGAGGGGAGCGAACTGATTAAAACCGTTTAGCCTCTTCCCACGATCAGCAAGTCTTAAAACACCCACCCAAATAAAGCAGGGAGGGCACGGGAGGGATAGAATAGAAATCTGCAAAAGAATTTCACTGTATGGGACTCGAAAAAGAAACAAAAAAAAGAAGGAAGAGAGGTGAAGAACCCCGAAGGAAGCCCCGTTTCAAGGCACCGCTGTGGCAGAGACAATAATTCGGACTTTTTCGAGAAGACATCCGGGTTTTTAAGGGCAGGTTAACGGTCTCCGCTCGCCTCGGCCGAGGGGACGCGGGCAGCGGGGCCAACGGACGCGGCCGGGCTGTCCCCCCTCCCACCGCCCCGGCCCCCGCCCAAGGCCGGGGCTCCCCCGGCCCTTCCCTTTCCACCCGCCCGGCCCCGAGCTCCCCCCAGCGCTGCAAACCCGGGCGGCCCCGCGCCAGCCCCCGCGGGAGGACGCCCGAGGTTCCCCCGGAGAGGAGGTTCGGGGTTCCCCGGAGCGTGGACAGCTCCCGGTGCGCGGGCACGGCCGCGCTGAGGGAGGAACCGGCGGCAGGAGGAGGAGGAGGAGGAGGAGGAGGAGGGAGCGGGTGAGGGCGGGGAGAGAGCCGCAGCCGGCACCGGCTGCCGTGGGGAGAGCGAGGCCGCCGGGAGGAAGCTGCGGCCCGTGTGGGAGCCCCTGCGTGAGGGGGGGGGGGGGGGGGCGAGGTTGTGAGGGACCGGCGGGGACCTGCGGGGGGCCCCGGGTGCGGCCACCCCCGACCCTCCCATCCCTTCCCATTCCCTTCCCCTCACCCGGTACCTACCGCGGCCTCCGAGGGAGGGTGGCCGCTGAATGCGGGGGAGGGGCGAGGGCCGGGGGCCGCTCGCTCGCTCGCCCTCCCTCCCGCTCCGCCGCCGCCACCGCCGCCTTTCTCCGGCGACGCCTCGAGCCGCGCGCTCGCCAACGGCGGGAGGGAGCGGGAGACGCCGCCGCCGCCGCGCGCGCGTTCGGGCCACGCCCCCTCGCGGTCAGCGCGCGCGCCCCTGTGTGGGGAGGGGAGGGGGCGGAGCCTCTGCGCCTGCGCGGCGGGAACCGGAGGGGGCACCGGAGGAGGCGGCACCGGGGCCCCTGGGAAGCGTTCGCGGCCCCGGTCCCGGTCCCGGCAAAGCCGTTTTATTCTGCGGTCACCCCCTCCGCTTCCTTCCGCCCCAGCCTTCCCCACCCCGGGGGCTGCGGCCGCTTTGCTGGCACTTCCCGAGGGCTCGGTGCTTCCCTTGAGCGGCGGGGAGCGAAAGGGATCTCTCCTGGCGCATCTCCTTTGTGCGCAGAGTTCTCAGAAGGAATAAACGGTACCCGGGATCTCCCGGGTCAGTCGCGGCGAGCTGTGGGATGTGCTTTGTGAGCTGCGGGAAGCCTCCTCTCCCGAGGAACGAGGGACAGCACAAGAGGAACCGGCCTCGAGCTACCCCAGGGGAGGTTCAGGTTGGAGCTGAGGAACAATTTCTTCCCCTCCAGGGCTGTCCAGGGCTGTCCCAGGCTGCCCAGGGCAGGAGGGGAGTCCCCGTGATCCCTGGAGGGGTTTCCAAGCCCCCCGTGGAGCTGTGGTGCTGAGGGACAGGGGGCAGTGGTGCCCTGGCAGTGCTGGGGCAACGCTTGCCCTCCAAGGTCTCTCCCAACGCAAACCCTTCAGCGATCCCAAGCGTGCCATCTCTTCCAGACAGGGTCTCAGGGTGACAATAACGACACTGTCTTCCTTTTCACGCCCTCCTCCGAGATGTGTGTCTAAGACCCAAATACAACTTCTGGCCTCCTTCAGGTTTTCCTGCCGTCACCAAGGCCAGGTGCTATAAACAGAACCTGGTTTTCCTTTTGAAGGCCATGTCCAGCACTGCCCCTCCTCCAGGCAGCTCGGGGAGGGTTTATAGAGTCATAAAAGTGTTTTAAGAGCCAGTTTGCTGAACCCACCGCCCTTCCCCAGGGGTACCGTGGCTCCTCTCTCTCCTCGACGCACCCCTGGTGACGTTACCAACGGGCCATGCCCATCGGCCACCGAGAAGCCGAAAAACAACAGAGACCATGCGATCAAAGGGCACGGGACAGGAGGGTGGGCACGGGACAGGAGGGTGCGACGCTGCGAGGAAGCTGCACGTGAGCGGAGAGTGTTTTATTAGAGCCGCGGACCGAGCGAAGCAGCTGCTACAGGGCACGGTGGGGCTGAGGAGGGGACAGAGCCCGCTGTGCAGCCCTCTTCTGCTCACGCAGGAGCCTCTCTTTAACACCTCGGCAACTTACAGGAGGCCAGACTCTTGTCGGGGGTGCCAAGTGACAGGACAAGGGGCACCAGGCACCCGGTGGGACCCAGGAGGGGAAACTTCTTTGGTGTGAGGGTGTCAGCTGTGGAGTCTCCTTGTCTGGAGAGATTCCCACCCCGGCTGGACCCTGCGCTGCTGGGCCCCTGCTCTGGGTGCCCCTGCTGGATGGAGCAGGGGGGTGGCACCAGAGCAGCTCCAGAGGGCCTTTCTGAGCCCACCATGCTGGGATTCAGTGAAACGTGGGCAGCCAAAACCAGTAGCCACTTTTGAAAACCACTCCTTGGCAATTACTGGGTTTTCAGAGGGGTTTTTCTGGTCCCCCAGTTGTACCACAAGCTCACAGTGGAGCCGACCCAGCCCATGCTGTGGCCACAGCCTTAAGGTTCCAGCCTGAAGCCCACCAGTTACTGCTTTCAACTGGGGTTCCCCCCGGGGAGCTGCTTCTGCGGTGGTGCCTCCAATTCAGTGAAATAACCGGTACAGCAGCCTAAAAAAGAAGCCTAAGTAGCAGCTGTGCTGTAAAACGTGACCTCGCGAAGCTTTTCCACAAGCACCAGCTCCCATGGGCAAGCGTGTGAAGAATTCTCTAGCTAACAGCAGTCTGCAGGAGAGCTTTGCCATCACCTCTCTCCACAGAAGAGCTGCCCCCCAGCTGCCTGGGGCGCTTTGCCGACAGCCCTGATGCTCTCGGAGAGAGAACACAATCAGGGAGGTGCTTTTAAGAGCACAGAGGTTGACTTTCAGGTTCCGCTCTTCAGCTTTCTCAGCCTCTGGACCGCGGGGTAAAACTGTCAGCAAGTCCAGCGTCTGCTCGAGGTTCGATCCGGTGCGCGAGCGTTCGCCGTGCCGATAACCCGGAGCGATAAGGGAGGTGTTGAGGCAAGCAGGGGGGAAGTTCAGCTGGCATTTGAGCTGTCAGGAGAGGCAACTGAGTCCTCTGGCAGGCTTTGGATGGCCACAAGATGCCCGCCCCCAGAAGCTGAGCGGGGCTGGCGGGTGCTGGGTGGTGGCATCTCCCCGAGCAGGCAGCGGGGGCACGGGCGCTGTGCGGCCACGCACCGGGGAGCGGCCAGCAAAGGGAAATGAAAGCTGACACACAACTGGAGTGAAGTGAGTCTGCGAGTGCTCCCGAAAGCCCGGGGAAAGCAAAGGGAGACCAGGCAGAAGCTATTTCTAGCAGGATTCGGAGGGGGAGAGAAGCAGAAATAGGCTTTCGCCAAGAATTCAAGCCCTCCCAAGAATCCCAATTTAGTGGTTAACGCTTGTTTTGCGCCAGCTCAGCCTGACTGCGGGAACGATGGGGGGAAAAACAAGCTACCAACCCCAGTCAGAAAAGGTTTGTGGCAATTAGCTTAGGGCTAAGGAGCTCTGCCTGCCTTCCAGCGCCCGGCAGCCCTCACGGAGTCAGAGCCAGGCGGAAGGGCTCAGCACCTCTGGAAAACCAGCCCACTTATCTCTAGATGCCGCTGCCTTATCTTGTTAGTGTTGGCACTTGTCTGGTCTGCAGCCGACAGCGTCAACCAGCGGATGCTCAACTCGCTGTGATGAGGCAGCGGGAGGGAAAAGAACTTGAGGAAAGGAGGGGAGCAGGAATTCTGCTATCTTAGCCAGGCAGGAGCTGCTAGATATATTCTGAGACGTGCTGCTGAAGATGCCGCTGGCTGTCTTCTCCAGCCCTGCCAAACCCTGTGAGCGAAGAAAGAGGAGGTGAGCGTGGGGAGCTGGGTTCCACACGAACACTGCTGTGAGGAGGGCAGAGGAACGTGACAAAAAAGTCACATTGCGTTAAGAGGCGAACAAAGGAGGGGTGTGAGCAGAGAGGCGGGTGCCCGTTTCCCTCCTCCGCTCTATCAAGAGGCAGAGAGAGGAAAGGAGCCTCTTTTTATAATCTCAGGGCTGTGGCAGGGTTTCTGGTGGCCACTGCAGTGACTCCTGCCCCACGCAGATCATCTAAACAGAACAACCCAACCCATGTCCAACCATCCTCCTCACTGATCCATAGACAGCACGCACAACTCTTTCCTTCCCCGCCTGCTTTTCACCTCAAAGGGTCTTCACACAAAGCAGTTACTGAACTGGCCGTGGCCACGCTGCCTCCTCCCTGGGGGAACGCTACGGGGTGAGCCCGGGACACAAGGAGGAAACTCTTTAATTACCTTCAGAGAGGACTCTCAACCTCCAAGGGACATTCCTCTCGTGGCTCCCACCAGCTCCCTGCTCGTGTCCCCGCCGGGAAGACAACGGGGAAGCTGGACAGGCCACAAAAGCCTGTTTATCACATTATGGCCAGAGGCTCTGACTCAGACCCAGACCCTCGGGACCAGCTCTAGCAGCTTGGTAGCTAATGCTGCAACTAGGGTGGCTGCTCCCCGCCGAGAATCCCCAGAGCATCCCCGCCTGGGTCACTCATCAACGCGAGGGTCAAATGCTCTCTCCTCCCGCCGTCTCTGCCGGCGCTGCAAAGGGGCACTCACCTAGAAGAGCTTCTCGTAGCACTTGTCGCAGTGGACGATGTCCCGGTGGATGAATATTTTATCCAGAAGATCTCCCATTGCTTTGTGGCAAATCCCGCACTGCCGAAGGGAAAACAACGGCGGTCGGACAGTAACCAACGCACGAGCAGTCTCTCTGCTGCTCTATGGTGTGAGGGTGCCCAAAGCAGTGCCCTCTGAGGCGAGGCTTTTCTACAGCAGCCAAACCCCACTGCAGGCTTCCCCATTTCCACTAAACTCACCTGTAAGCTTCGCAGGGTTGGAGAGATTCAAGCAAGACCTGCCCTGGGGCACAAAGGCCACTGGGACAGGGAGGTGAGGCAGGAGGGTGCTGCTACCCTGTCAGATGCCAGCTAAGAATTCTCCACATTCTAATGCACGTTTATTGGAGGAGCTGAAGAACTTCTGGGGCACAACCAACACATGTGGCTGCAGGGCCTTCTGGGGCCCCGACGTGGACACAAGTGTCTGGCACACGCTACATATGTTGCTCTGGAAGTCTGAGGATGGAATTTCCACCCCTGTTCCTTCTCCCACCCCTCGTTTCACAGCAGCACACAGAAGGCAGTTGGTAATTAAGGTGGTTTCTTACCCTGAAGCAGTACTCGTGGCAGTGGATGTTCAGATGCTCTATGATGATCTTGGGGCAGTCTCGGATCTCTCGGCTGCAGTAGCTGCAAAGGGGTTCACTGGACCTGTGAAGGAACAGAAGAGGGAATTCCTCTCTAACACAAGCTGGTTTCTCCTGGCACTGGTACTGGAGGTTTCTCACCCCTCCATGAGCTGAATGCTTTAACGTGTGCTTGACTGTGTCAAGTGACAGCACAGAGGGACACATGTTATCCCAGAGGTGTGGAGACCACAGCAGCTGGGCAGCACTGATCTCAAAGTCACTGTCATTGTACTTCCCCAGGATCATTTACCCTTCATGCTGTTATTTCACAGAATTGCAGACTGGTTTGGGTGGGAAGGGACCTTACAAGCTCCTCTGGTCCAACCCCCTGCAGGGAGCAGGGCCATCTGCACCTAGAGCAGGGTGCTCAGAGCCCCGGGCAACCTCCCCTGCAATGGTGCCAGGGATGGGGCAGCCACCATCTCTCTGGGCAGCCTGGCACAGGCTCTGACACCCTCAGCACCAACAATTTCTCCCTTCTCCCTGGTCTAAATCTCCCTCTTTTAGTTTAAACCCATCCCTCCTTGTCCTGTCCCAACAGGCCCTGCTCCAAAGTCTGTCCCCATCTTTCTGACAGGCCCCCAGAAGGTCTCCCCAGAGCCTCCCCTTTTCCAGGATGAACAGCCCCAAACACATCCCAATATTCTAAAATAAATAAATAAATAAATAAAAATCAAAAGTCTATGTTCTGGTTCCCAGTTTGCTGGAACTTCCCCAGCAGCCCCAAGCTGTCCTACCTGTGCAGGGGAACACTGGACAGGTAGCTGTGGTGGCCATAGGTCGCTCTCTCCACATCAGTCAAATCCACAAGGCTGCCACTGGAGAGTGAAGGAAATGTCAGCACTTGACAGCGACATACGGGAAAAGCATCTCAGATGGGATCATTACCCTAAACCCCCAGTGGCAATGCCTGCTCCTTGGGCAGGAGGTGGGTCCTTTGAGAAAGAAGGCAGCACCCAGGGCAAGCAGAGACAGCAAAGAGCTGGTGGCCCAACACCTAACTTCAGAGCACTGAAAAAACGTGTCTGGCCGCTGCTGTCCTCAGCAGGATGTGGGCAGTGTGAGCCAGCTTCTCTCCTTGTGCCCAGCTGGCCAAGGCCAACAGTCTCCTGGGCTGTGCCAACAACAGTGACCTTCTGGCTCTGACAGCTCCTGACAGGAGGCTGGAGCCAGGGAGGGAGTCAGGCTCTGCTCCCAAGGTAAGAGGAACCAGCCTCACGTTGCCCAAGGGGAGGTTTAGGTTGGAGCTGAGGAACAATTTCTTCCCCTCCAGGGCTGTCCCAGGCTGCCCAGGGCAGGGGGGGGAGTCCCCGTGACCCCTGGAGGGGTTTCCAAAACCCCCGTGGAGCTGTGGTGCTGAGGGCCAGGGGGCAGTGGTGCCCTGGCACTGCTGGGGGCACAACTGGACTCAAACTTACAGGTCTTTTCCAACCAGAACAATTCTCTCATTCAATACCCAGGGCAGAGCAGCAGAGAGGTCCCTCCGGGCCCCCAAAGCCGCTGTCTTAGCAAAACTCTCTGCCCACCCGAGACAATAACCCCCGGGGTTAATTAGCTGATCGCGATGACGAGGCGCTGGGGCCCCACCGCCGGCCCCGCGCCCGCTCCTACCTGCCGTAGCGCGGGGAGGCCGAGAAGCCGCCGGTGTTGACGTACTCCTTCAGGAAGAGGACCCCTCTTCTGGGATGGCAAGGGAAGGAGAAGCGTGCACGTTAGGAAAGGCTGGGGCTGACGGGGGGCGGTGTGAGGGACCGGCTGCCCGCGGGAGGAGGCACCGAGGGGGATGCCCTTCTTGGATCAATGCTGACTGTCGAGTGTCACTGCTAAATAACACCTAATAGACCCTTCTAATTAACCCGCCGAAACAAATGGAGATAATTAAAAAGAATGGGGATGGATCATGCAACTTGTTCATCCCGTTATCCCCTGTTTTGCAAGGATAAGTCTTTTTCACACGGCGTGGGGATTACGGGCACAATAAGCGCTTAGGGAGCCCGCGGTTCTGCCCGTTGGCATTGAACCCCGACTGGCACAGCGCTGCTCCCAGGGACTGCCTCTCACTGGAGTATCTCCAGCGGCTCCATCCATTATCAACGGCTACTGGTTAGGCTGGGCGATCTTTCTGCTAAACAGGGCTGGCCCTTCTCCTGCATTCTTCCCTCTTTCAAGCCCCGATTTCCAAAGGGCACGGCCCCATCTGCCTGCCTGCCTGCAGCTCTGTCTCCGCTCTAGGGGAGACTCCGTGCCCACTGCCTCTCTTCCCACAGCCATGAAATGAGCTAAGCAGGCTCCTTCTCCACGGTGCATTCTCCTCGCTGCCTGCAAGCTATGATTAATCCTCTTTGAGCAAACGAAGCCGTGGCACAGCGGAGGGAAGAAAAGCTTTTGAGTTTTTTGGGTTTTTTTGTTTTATAACTTAGCCCAGACGCTTCCCATGTCACCAGAGCCTCCTCCTCAGACAGGTGCTCTGAAGGAGGCTGTCGCAAGGCCAGGAGAACCCACACACTGCCCACCAAAGCCTACGCTGAGCTCTCACCACCTTGAAAACCCCCCCTCACTTGTGTAAAAGTAGGCAGCCTTGAGCTGGGGCTGTGGAAGCCCCAGAGCTGCTCTGAGGTGACAGCTGCAGCGTGACGGGACCTGATCTTCTGTCCTACGTGAGAGGGGCCTTGCACCAGCCCTCCCAAAACCCGGCACGCTTGGCTGTAGATTGCTCATTGGCTTCTGACTGACAGCAAGACAACGAGTCTCCCAAGAGCCCCACACCCGTGACAAGTGTGTACAGCCTGAGGAGCTCCATCGTGGCCCTCCAGCTACAACAGGTGATGGAGGAGTCAGGATTTTCCCAAGATAAAGAGAAAAGGCACAAACCCATGGGAGCAGTGAGCTCCACTGTGGTCCTTGGAACAGGACACCTGGAGAGAAGTTCCCAGCCCATCTCTCCCTTTTGGGTGGCTCTGGCCACCACAGCAACGTCTGTGCTTAGCCAGAAGTGGCTGTGAAGCATCCTGTGGTGCAGAAAGCCTGGCTTGTCTCCACCAAGCAGGATGGCTGCGGGCAGACCCTGGCTGGCAGCGGGAGGATGGGGACCGCGCGTCGCTCTTTACCCGGCAGCGCTGGAATCGGACTGGTACCCGGAGGCTGCTGGGCTGCTGTGACCACAGATCCTCTCACTCGAACTGGAGAGAAGCCTGGGGAGAGAGACAGAAGTCCATGGGCACTGGACACAGGAGCCATGACGTCGGCCAAGCTGGAAGCCAAGAGCCACCGCTGCTGTTAGGAAGGCGCAGTGTTAGGACCCATCATCGTACAGATTAATTCATCTTTCTCACAGGCTGGAAAAGCTCCTTTCTTTCTTTTTACATCTGCCACATAACAGCCCTACTCCCCTGGAGAAGGGGTTTGGAAAAGTCTCGTTTACAGGGGAAAAGATCAGACAAGATCTTCAAATAAATCCAGACTTTAAGTGAATCACAAAGCCTGACTGGGAGCAGCTCTGGAGAGTAAGGGCTCACAACAGATTGCAGGAGAGGAGGAGATGGGGACATCCTGGCCGAAGTCCAACGTAACTATGCCCTGAGTAACTATCCTCAACTTAATCACTTCTGAAGCTGCAGAAGGGAGAAGGAGGCAAAACTATGGCTAAGAAAATGTCCTTGGAAACCAGCTCTGCCCTGCCCGCTCAGCAATGAGAGTCGATGGGTTTGCCTTGCAGGGATGGAGCTGATCTTCCCTGCAGCTGCTTCTGCCTTTCCAAGGGTCTCGTGCCCCCCTGGTCACACCACAACAGTCTCCCCTTTACAGATCTAACACTCAGACCTAGGCTGGTGCCTCCACACAGCGTGAGGCCGCCTGTGGATAGACCAACACTGCCTGACGGACTGCAGGGTGACAGCATTCCACACTGGGTACCTCCTACCCCTTCCAGCAGCCTTGTTCTGGGACCAGCTCAGCCATTTCATCATGGACGTTCTGGAGACAGCGATCCTCTCTCTCCACATCTCGCTTTGCTTTTTTCCCATAGCCTCAGCAAAGGGTGATTTCTGGTCAAGGGAGGGTAGCAGGAACCAGCCCTTCATCCTCCTGTCACCCTGTTCTGGCACCCTGCATGGTGAAAAGTCTCCAGAGACAGGGGTATCCCAGACTCTGTGCTGGGGGCCACTTGCTAGGAAGGGTTTAAGAGTAGTTCTGTGCCTCTGGACCACATCTCCACTGCCTGGAAACCGCTGATATCTCCCTCAGCTTTGGGCTTTCCTTCCTGGCTTCCCTTCCACGGCAGCTCCCTGGAGGTTTCCCTCACAACCATCGAGACAACCCATTTACCTGGTGCTGTTACAGTTTAAGGTGTCCATGTAGAACGGCACCCTGTGGCTTCTCGGGGAAATGGACACAGTGGTATCTCTGGGAAGGGAGTCGTGGCTGCGAAAGGAGGAGATACAATCTCAAACGTCGAGATTGAGCACATGAAGGATTCTCCTCAACAGCCTCCCTGCTTTGCACTGACATCAGCCCCGCGCTGCGCAAGCGGCACCAGGGAATGGGTTAAAAGCTGGGTCAGGACACCCCAGATACCAACTCAGTGCAGCAGTGGGGTGTTCTCTGGATCCCACCCGCTGATCTCTTACCGTTCGGCTGCGGGGTTAAAGTCGCAGTGTCCCCAGGCACCGGTGCTGTCGTATCTGCTCCCCTCGTAATCTGGGGCAGCTCTGGCAAAGAACAACAAAAAAAGAACAACAAAAGCCTGATTACATTGTGCTGGGAGTCACTGGAGTCCCCACGATGGGACTCCACGTGGTTGCTGCCATGCTGCATTCTCTTGTTGCTCTGCCCGTTCCTCCTGGGCTGGCTCTGCCGCTGGGAAAGCAGAGTGAAAACCTAACGCTTGGCAGTGCAGCTGAAGGACTTCCTCAGTGGACAGAGTGGGATTGTCCCCCTGTACCCAAATCCTGGGGTCAGTTTTGGGTCTCTCACTCCCAGAAGGACACTGAGGGGCTGGAGAGTGAATCCCTTCAGGCCAAAAAATGGTCTTGTTCCACGTGTTGTGAGACAGACAAAATCCTGTTCCGACTTCTAGATGCGGTGATGATACAACTGGGATCAGAGCTACTATGAAACATTTCCACGCCAGCAGCTTTCCCCATCCCCACGTCCCATCCCCAGGCTCTTACCTCCTGGAGCTGAACACTTGGCTGTCCACGTAGGCTGGGATCCTGTGGCTGGGAGCTGGCACGCTGAAGGGCTGGCGGTCCGGGTACAGCGGCACAGGGTGCTGGGCCTCATACGCACCAAGAGCACTCTCTTGGGAGCTGAAGTTGGACCTGCTGAAGAATTAGAGCCAATCTGACCTCTAAGCCAGTGAGTGTATTTGCTACGACCAGCTCATATGTGTGTTTGGAGCTTGCCGAGGCTGGGTGACACCTCTTTCTACTGGGAGGAAGGAAAACCCGGGACACCATGTGGGTAATAGGTGCTTAAGGTCAGGAGAACAGCAGGTCTGTGCTGCTCCTCCTCAGCTGCACCAGCTGAACTCCCAGCACCACGGAATACTGCAAGACCCAGCAGTCACCCGAGGGAATTTGTTAATGGAATTGAAGAAATAACAACCGTATGTGGGTCTGTCAGAACCATGGGGCCAGCAGGAGCAGGGCAGGGATCATTCCCCTGGACTGGGGAGGCTGCCCCTCAAATCCTGGGGTCAGGTTTGGGCCCCTGACTCCCAGCAGGACAGCGAGGGGCTGGAGCGTGGCCAGAGAAGGGCAATGGAGCTGGGGAAGGGGCTGGAGCACAAGGGGGCTGAGGAGCAGCTGAGGGCCCTGGGCTTGTTCAGCCTGGAGAGAAGGAGGCTGAGGGGAGACCTTCTGGCTCTGACAGCTCCTGACAGGAGGATGGAGCCAGGGGGGTTCAGGCTCTGCTCCCAAGGAACAAGGGACAGGACAAGAGGGACCGGCCTCAAGTTGCCCCAGGAGAGGTTGAGGTTGGAGCTGAGGAACAATTTCTTCCCCTCCAGGGTTGTCCAGGGCTGTCCCAGGCTGCCCAGGGCAGGGGGGGAGTCCCCGTGACCCCTGGAGGGGTTTCCAAGCCCCCCGTGGAGCTGTGGTGCTGAGGGCCAGGGGGCAGTGGTGCCCTGGCACTGCTGGGAGAATGGTTGGACTTGCTTCTAAAGGTCTTTTCCAACCAAAATAATTCTGTGATTCTCTCCTAAACCCAATATCTGTTTTGCCAGTGTCACTTGATTAGCATAAACTGGGCCTATGTAAATTGGACTTCATCCAGATGTGTATGGAGAGATGGCAAAGGGTGAGGATTTGAGAGCCACTGCTGGGGAGCAGCGAAGGGACAGTGCCACTGTACCTGGGTGCCACGGGGCTGGGCTCATTGTGCCTCCAGTCTCCTGGGCTCTCAGGGTGACTCTCTGTAGTGGGACAGGTTTGTTCTTCATAAGCTGGAGTGACCTTGCTGAGGGAGGAAACAGCCTGTTTAGCACTTGTGCCTGAACCTGCCCACTGTGGTGAGCAAATGCAGCGACATCACGGTTATGCTGCTTTCAGAATTCACCAGCCAAGGAATGAGCATTTGCAAGTGGCTTCAGGGAGGGAACAGGAGAACACAAGAGGTGTGAGGCAGCAGTGAAGCTGTGCCGGGTCCCCTGGCTCTGTACCTTTCCTGGCACGGGTCAGATTCCTCTGCACGTTGGGTCTCGGGAGCAGTGACGCTGCTTTCTCTGGGTAGAGAGCTGGACCTGCCAGGACAGAAGAGCATCAGCACCTGCAGAAGTGCTACTGCACACAGAGTTACTGGAGGACGTGGATGCAACCACTGGTGAATCTCCTGCCATGAGAAAAGTACAACATCCCTGCCTGGGAATGTGCCAGATAATCGAGAGAGAGGTCAAAAAAATAACAGAGGGAACATTTCAGGGAGCTGTCAGAGCCAGAAGGTCTCCCCTCAGCCTCCTTCTCTCCAGGCTGAACAAGCCCAGGGCCCTCAGCCTCTCCTCAGCACCCTTGTGCTCCAGCCCCTTCCCCAGCTCCGTTGCCCTTCTCTGGCCACGCTCCAGCCCCTCACGGTCCTGCTGGGAGTCAGGGGCCCAAACCTGACCCCAGGATTTGAGGTGCAAATACAGACAAAAGCAAAGAAATCAGTCCACGAAGTCCTCCCATTTGGACACTGAGCCCTGCACTGCTTTGGCAGCCCGAAGGCACCAACACAAACCCAGCAGAGTCCCAGGAAAGAACATGGTCCTGGGCCAGGGTGAGCAGGGCACAGCCCGAGACCTGACACTGCCTGGGTAAGTTGGGAAATGAGACCCAGCATCACCGTGGAGCTGCCACCCCGTGCCAGCTTCAGCTGGTTACTGGCGTGTCTCTGGAGGGGATGCTCTGCTACCACATCTGAGGTCTCAGCAGCAGCTCTGGGCAGTCCAGCTGGACTCTGTCTGATGCCCCCAGCTAATGAGGGTGTTTTCTCCCAGGCTTTCATAAAAGACCATGGTAAAAGGTCCGCTCAGCAGAAGCAGCACTAGAATCAGACAGAAAGGGGAGCCTGGGAGAAGATTTTATCAGCGTGTGCACGTGGGGGAGATGCAGAGGGGATGAACCCTCATCCTGCAGGAAAAGGCAGGGCAGCAGTGATCTGATTCCTTACCTAGTCATGCTGGGTTCATGTTCATTATGATCCTTCAGCCTGGGAGGCTCTGGATGGACAGAGTGGTCAGGAGGTTCTTGTCCCTTCTCAGTATGGTTGGTTGAGTCCAAAAGCCTAAAATAAAGATTTGTGCTTAAGGCAGTGGAGAAGAACCATGCTGGGGTGGGCAGACACCCATTCCCTAGACAGAAGCCATCAGGCAGGAACCAGGAGACACTGGGTGCCCAGAGCTATTTTAAACTACTCCAAACCAGGGCAGGGAACCGCCCTGGCACCAGTTCTGATGGGAATCACACGTACAAATCCCACTCCAGCTTGCAGGATCCCAGCTGAAGGCCCTTCACCTGGGATTGTCATGGAAGGAGAACGTTAGGCACAGGAGAAAGCGCTCGTGTCAGAACTCCTCAGACTGACAGGCGCTTCTGACAGCTCAGGACAAACTCGGGCATGATTTTGCAGCCTTCTGAAGTGCTCAGATGGCACCTGCTGAGATCTCTGGGCAGCAGAAGCTACCACAGTACCAAGGGAGCCATCCTGTTGCTGAAGGACCTATGTCACGAGCTGCCAGGGCAGAAACTGCCCCTTACTTCATACACTATGTGAGTCTCTCTCACCCAACTGTCTTTCAATGGCAACTGGTGGGATTTCCTGGTGCAACGTGCCATCAGAACGCCCCCACTGCTGGGTGTGCCTGCCCATCTGGATTTCCCTTAATCCTCAGTATTACTCGTGTGCCTGCTAAATTTACCCCCCTCTTACCTTTTAAAGGAATATTCTGTGTCCTCCAGGTGCACCGGGGCTCTCTCAGTTGGAGAAGTGACATCAGACTGCAAGCTGGACCTGTCAAAAATAAAAAAAGGAAGGAATCTACAGCTTGATAGTCTGCCAAAGGGGGGCTTGTGTGAAGTAACAACACTGCACTTTAGATGAGACCAGAAAACAGAAAGTTATTTTCTCAGAGAACAGACTTTCCTTCAGGCAAACCCCCAAACATCTTGGCTATCTCCAAAGAAGAGGAACGGAGGCTGTTAGTGGAACTAATGCAGCTCCTGAGCCTCACTTCACACCCATTTTGGCTGCAGACAGGACTTTTCTGGCCCGGCACAGCATCACCCTCCTGGAACTAAGCACAGTTTCAGTAACCTTGGGGAAGATGTTCCTATGGTACCAGCAGCAGCTCTAGGTCTTGGGTTTTACACCGTCCTACTGAGAGCCTTCTGATGCTCCTCACCTCAGCTGGGAGGTTTGAAGACATCACTCTCTCACCTCAAGTCCTTTGGTAAGCCTATAGATGGAGTCAAGTCCCAAAATAATGGGCTACAGTAAGGGAAGGAAGCAGCCTCGGGGAGATGAGTGCGTTTGGTGTCAACAGCAGCAGTTCTTCCCTGACTCTGTGTCCTGGATGCTGTCAGGGCAGCACTTTTTGGGGACACTTCTGAGAGCAACCACAAAGCTGCTGCCTCTGCTCCTGCAGAAAGCAGCTGATGTGTACCAGGGAACAGAAGGGAAACGCTGCTCCTGCTTTGAGCCCCTCAGGATTTTCGCCTCCCTTCGCTTTGCTGCCCAATCTGGATTCTGCTTCCACCTCTGACAAGCTGGTTTTCCTCTGCCTGCTGTGAGCAGCGCCATGGGTACCAGCAGCAGGCCCTCACCTTGCAGGTTCAGGCTTCACATCATCCAGGCAGTGAGAGGTCTCGTAGGGGAGGTGCAGCTTGTCTGTGGCATCAGTGGGTCTGTCCCTGCAGCCAGAGTGCGACCTGGTTAAAAGAGGGAGACTCGTGGGTCACAGAAGGAAGCTGAGCGAGTTGGAGAACAGAGCAAGCAGCAAAAGCATCAAACATAAGATTTTCCTGTCTCAAACATAACAGCTTTTCCTCCTTCCTGCTTAGCTCAGTGAGCTCCCTGCAGCCGACCTGACGGGCAGAGACCAACCCAACCAACCCGTGCTAGGAAGGAGCAGGAAGGTCTCGGTCCAGTTGGAGCTGGTGGATCAGGTCCAGCCCCCCCTCAGCAAGTGCTGCTCCCAGAACACATTTGTTGGAGTGGGAAAAGACACCTCTCTCACTCTGAAACCGAGGAGAAAAAGTGAATTTCACACTGGTAACAGGTTTACACTTACTTTGGTGAGTAAAATCCACTGTTGGCTTCTGTGTGTGCAGGATAACTGAAAAGGAGACACACCAGCTTTAGAAAGCATCTTTGGTTTGGTTAATGTTCTACCATTGTTTTCTCTTGCCTAGAGAGATGTTGAGTGGGAACCTCTCTATGCCATTAAAAAAAATAAGATTCCATTCCAGAATTGCTTTACGTTTGGGAATGAAGCCAGAAAATGCAGAAACGATGCAGAAAAGTGAAACTGAAGGGGAAAAAAACCCCAAAAAACATGGAGCAACTTTATTTTCCCCTCCTTCTCAAATCAAATTTATAGCAACTGCTGCAGTTCTGCAGAGCACAGACGGAATGTTGGTTTTCCATCAGTACCGTCCCTTCAGGGCTTCCAGGCAGCTCAAGAGCAGCAGTTCATGGCCTGCACAAGGCTCGGGTCAGGAAAGGAATTTCACACTAACTCTACCTGCCATTCGTGGCCACCACAGTCGTTCTGGGGGCCAGTTCATCCCGTGGGAAGGGCTCGGGCAGTTCCTTCGGAGGTTTGTCGCTAGAAAAAGGAAAACGCCCGTGAGACAGGGCCTGACAGCACTCAGATTGCATCACCCTGCCACAGACACTGACCCTCAGTCAGGAGGAGCCCAAAAGGGGCTCCTCAACGTTTTAACTCAATGCTCAGGGACAGGAAGGGCCAGCCTTCAGAGGGTGGTGGGCCTTCCCGCAGCTCGTGGGTCACAGAAGGAGCTCTGCCATCCCCTTTGCTCGGGGCAGCCTGAGGACCCTGCAGCAGTGGTCCCCCAGCCAGACCCTCCACCATCCCTCACCCCCCCAGACCTGCCAGGCTCCTCCTTCCCCTGCCAATTACTCCCTCTCCCGTGTTAGGTGGCTTCAGTAATGAGGCATCCTCCAGTTTCTGCCTCGCAGTGAGGAGCAGGCATGTGACCCCAAGGACCGCGAGCACAATGAGCGCGTTGTGACCAGGCTGCCCCTGCTGTGGCATGCACAGATATATTCATGAGGTGCAGCTGAATGACCATGACAAGTCCAGCCTCTGCCTCTTCTCAAGCACTTGGCACTTTGCTTCCGCCCGGGATACTGGTTTGGGAACATTTCTAGCTGTGTCTTCACTGGTGGAGGGGGTGAGTGAGTTGCAATTAACTGCATACGCTACAGAAACTCAATCCAAGTCTTTTACAGCTGCTCAAGTCCCACAGAGCAAAAGGTGAGGCCACTCTGCTAACTTCAGCCCAGACACATCCCAAAATCCAGCCTGGTAGCACTGAGACAAAGGGGGTGGGTTTAAACTGACAGAAGGAGACTTAGACTGGATCTAAGGGAGAAAATTTTGCTGCTGAGGGAGGTGAGAGGCTGTGCCAGGGTGCCCAGAAAGGTGGTGGCTGCCCCATCCCTGGCACCATTGCAGGGGAGGTTGCCCGGGGCTCTGAGCACCCTGCTCTAGGTGCAGATGGCCCTGCTCCCTGCGGGGGGTTGGACCAGAGGAGCTTGAAAGGTCCCTGCCCACCCAAACCAGTCTGGGATTCTAAGATATCTTAAGAATCTGAGATGCTTCTGTGCACAGTCCGGAGCACAAAGACTCCTGGAGATAAGTGTAGAAGGAGGCAGGGATGTGTCTCTGCCACAACTGCAAGTTCTCCAAGCTCTGCCCCTCTGTGTGCCCAGCACCTGTACCCCAGCCTTGAGGTTCCCAGTCAGTTCCTTCTTTCTTGGTTTTCCCTCCAGCCAACAGAGCTTTTCACGCTCTCGCACGGTTCAGCTGCCCCGCAGACCTTAGACTGGGGGCAGAGCTCCACACCGACGTTAGCAGCAGCCACCAGAGATGGAGGTTCCACACAGCCCCTGCAGCCAGAAGAAGCTCCCCAGGGAAAGGCAGTGGGAGGACAATTGGAGCAGTTAAACAAACCAACATGAAGTAGAGTCTTTAGGGATGGAACCAGAGAGGAGAACGCTGGAGGGAGGTGAAGGAAGGGGAGAGAAAACCCACAAGCTGCAACACAGGCAGCAGATGAGGCACTTGGAGCGCAGCCCAGCACCAGGCCTGGAGAGATCCCATCTGTTTGGGATCACTTGCAGCAGCTTTACACTATTTCTGAGCAAAGTGCAGGGCCCTGCAGCAGCCTCTCCCCACTCCTTACCCGTCCCCGTGCTGGGACGCAGCTTCGGGTGAGGATTTCCCAGTAGAGGCCTGTCTGTTCTCACCATTCCTGCAAACCAAACAGCAAGAATGACGAGCTGGAGAGATGACGTGGGGCACAGGGACTGCACGACAAGGTGCTTGCTGGAACTGCTGCTTTCTTAGCTTCCCTCTGCTGTAGTATTTATGGTTCCAGGATTGCACAGAGCCCCGAACAATCACGGGGATCTGGGAAACCACCACTGAGCAGAGCCAAGCTCTCCAGCACAGCACGGCCCCTGCTGTGTCCCCAGCAGAGCTGCAGGGTGACTCAGGGCCAAGGGACCCACCTGATTTCAGCAGCAGTGGGGATCCTCTCCGAGGTTTCACTCAAGGCTGTGGTGGTTTGGCTCTTCCTGCAAGAGAAGACAAAGAAGGAAGCTGTCATTCCCGAACAAAGCAGCTCCCGCGGCAGCTGGCCAGAATTCTCCTGTGTTAAAAGTGTTTCCTCCTGTGAAGAAACGAAAGGGAAAATAAACACCAGTGCCTTCAATACGTTCACTTATCAGAAGCAATTTTTAACTTAAAGCCACGGATGCTGCCAGGAGCACCCGCCCTCTGCCAGTGACACACAGGGAATGAAACCAGCAGCACAAGGGCAGGAACCAAAGCTCTGCTTGCAGTGCTGTGCAAAACCATTTCAACCCTTTCCACGCCATACCCGTGAACTCTGTCGCACGGGCGAAGCTGAAAGCAACCAAAGATTATTTCTCTACGTGGTGAGAAAAGTGTTCAGCCTGTTTGGGTTTTTTCCCTTTCGGGTTCTGAGCTCTTCTGTCAGGATGCTGTCAGATCCTTGCAGGATGTAACACGGATTTCAGACATCAAACCTTCTTAAGAACAGCTGCCTGCACCTGCGGAAAGCCTCCCATGTACAAAGATGACAAACCTGCTTCGTTTCACCTCCCAGGGGGTTGCCCATGGAAGTCTCAGAGCTACAGCTACACGTGTGCTGATACAGGCACAAAGACACCCGAGCCATCCTGGCCCTGCTGTCACACTCACCCGGAGGGGGACGCTGCTGTTGGCTTTGGCTCGTTCCAGGAAGACCCAGCGGCGGTTTTTCTCAGCCCGTTGGTACTGAAACAAAAGCCCAAACAAGTAACAAAGCATTAAAGACAAAAGTTTGGGGGGTTTTAGGTGCCTTCTACTTCGAGGACACACATTCTGCCTCCTGGCACCATGGTCACCAGTGTGACCAGTTTCTGCCCTTCAGCTGGAACGCTCGCTCTTCAGGAATCGCCTTTCCCTATTAGCAGAGCTGGAGCTCTTTCTGTCGCTGGTGTTGGAGCTTGCACTAAACCCAGTTTCTCCAAAAGCCAAGTGCATCCATGAAACTGGTTTTACCACATGCACGTGTGCAATACGTGAGGGAAGGAGGGTAACTGGTGACTGCTCCCCAGCCCTGCCGCAAACCCACGCCGCAACGGCACGAAATCGCCACCAAAATGCACAGGGCAGCCCCTTCATCCTGGAAATAAAGAGTTTTGGGCTGAAAGGCCCCATTTATTGGGCTCCCTGCTGGGCCCACGAAGGCCCAGAGTGGCAGAGAAGCTAATAATGCTGCTGCCTGGCACAGAGCCACCCCTCAGAGCAGAGGCAGGGACCTGAATCCCAAATTAAATGGATCCGTTGAAAACAGAGGAGGATTCTCTCTCCTAGGGCAACTATTTCCATTCCAGCCAAACGTTTCTGCCTACTGGTCTCGCTCAGCCCCGCACCACGTGCCAGTTCTGCTCCTGACCAGCATGGACTGCTCACTGGTGCCCCTTTAAGCCAGAGACACCGTGACGGGAACGCTCCACGGCTCCGTGGATCCTGGGGCTTCACGGGAGGCTGTGGAAGGGGCTGGGGGCATGAAAAGAGGCCAACGCTTCCCATCAGAGCAAAGATCAATTTGAAGATAATGAACCTCTCCGAGCTCTCTGGTCACACCTATCTGCTGCCATCACAGTCAAATAATTAAATCTGAAGTCTAACGAAGACAGGGAGCTGGCTCAGGGGACTGCAAATAATGAGGTATTGAGTATTTCGAGCCTAGGTGATGGGGTCAGTTCATGTGGCCAGGTTTGCTAGTACAAGGAAAACGTTACTGTCTGGTGGCTGCTCTGACTCCTCTGAGTTGTCTTTCCAGAGGTGCTGCCAGGCTCTTTCCTGGGGCATGAGCACCTTAGAATCACAGTTTGGGTTGGAAGAGACCTTTAAACTCATCCAGTCCAACCGTTGCCCCAGCGCTGCCAGGGCACCACTGCCCCCTGTCCCTCAGCACCACAGCTCCACGGGGGGCTTGGAAACCCCTCCAGGGGTCACGGGGACTCCTCCCCTGCCCTGGGCAGCCTGGGACAGCCCTGGAGGGGAAGAAATTGTTCCTCAGCTCCATCCTAACGCTGAACCTTGTGAAGACAGGGCTGACTGGGCGACAAGAGTGTGGTCAGAGAGGAGCTCAGCTTCAGGTTTCCCCTGTACAACCCACATTAGAGTTGGCCTGTAGTTAAAGACAGTTTGTCACCCCCAGTTCTGCCACTTGGCTACTTTATGGCACCCTGTCCCTGTCCCCATTTGTTCCACCAAGTTCACTGATGTCATTTTTTCCACTTTGGATCTTCCCCTTTTTGCAAAAAAAGCAGCAGTTGGGATTTTCTGAGACGTCTCTTTTGAGAGGCCTCCATCTCTAGCTGCACCTCTACAGCATCCCTACCTGCAGAGATGGGAAACGGGCATGCCCTAAAATCAAAGACAGCTCCAGGATGAGGTAAGTACCTGTTGTCATCTGGTGTCAACCTGCAAGAGCCAGACACAGTTGAACTCCTCCTCTGCTGGCCTTCCTCTTCTTCTATCTCGATCCTTTCAAAAGGCAAAACCAGAGACAAATATCACCATTTCCCATTCCCTGCTGCTACTTAATCCAGGCAGCTCATTCTGGTTTTCCCTTCAGTTCTGTTTCCCTGAGAGGCAGACCCTTCCCTCTCCTCAGGCTCCCTGCGCTCTGCTCCTGGTGAGCATCTCAGCCAGCTGAAGAAAGAGACCTTCAGCCCAAACCAGGGGCATTTTGCTGTCACTGTCACTTAACAAACAGCATTTTCTGTCCCTGGGGGCACCCTGGCCATCATTTCCCTCTCGCACAGACTGAAGTGAAGCACCTGGTGCTGGCTGCAGCCTCCTTCCCTGGAAGGAGGGAGGCAGCGAACGAGCCTCTCCTCGTGCCAGGTTGCCCGTAACCCACCAGCAGCGCTGTATCCTCAGCTTTGGCACACCGGGGGCCCTCAAAAGCCAGCGTGATTCGACCCAGAGCATCCTTTAAGGCAAGTGTCCCTTAAAGTGTCCCTCGCTCTGCTCCCAAACACCCGGGGTTCTCCTCCCCCAGCACTCAGCAGCCTCCCTGGTGCGGCAGCCGGGCGCACAACCCCAGCAGCATCTCCAGAGGGTCAGCCACCCACCTCTTGGCGAACATGGGGGGAAATTCTTGCGTCGGGCTGCTGTAAAGGAAGCGGAAAGGCAACGGTGAGAAACTCGGTGGTAAAGACACACCTCGGGCAGGGGCAGCTCCTGCAGAGCCTCTGACCCATGACTGACCCGCGTGGCAGGGACACGTCACGCCACTCGGGCAGGGCTGTGACAGGGGCCGGGTGTGTTAAACCTGGGCAAATTACAGAGCAGAGGGGGGGAAAAAAAACCACAGGAAGAGCAGCTCGTGATGACACTCAAAGTATAGAAGCTTCCCCAAAGGGCCTTTCGAATGGCACACCTTCCCAGTGGCTGCTTGTCTCCCTGCAAACCCCCTGGATGTCCTTACGGATCCCATCCAAGCGCCGCTGCCGTTCCGGGCACCGCAGAGCACTGCTGGCACATCCCCTCCCTGCTGCCTCCCACACCAGCAACCTCCTGCTGCCTCATTGTGTCACCCTGAGTTATGTCAGGGGGAAAAGGAATGACAGTGAAAGCAAGCTAAAAAAAAAAAAAAAAGTTACTACTGTGGGCTCCTGGGAGATAAGAGACCTTGGAAATCTGCTTTCACTTTCCTCCCAGGAAAGAGATGGACAACAGGGCCTTGGACACCAGTAGCTCCCACACATCCTTCTCCTTCCTGTTCCACATCCACACGTTACTGTTTGGTTCTTTTTTGACTCACAGATGCATTTTGAAGCTGCAGCCAAGATCAGGCTCTTGTAAATCTGGCTGCTGTTCAAACGTGATGTACGGACAAAGGCTGGCACAAAAAGCTGGTTCATATTGGGATGCGGTTTATGTTGGTCCTGATTTTCCACTTTACTCCATAAAAGTGGAGAGCGCGGTAATAAGAACTGAAAATTGGACTCTTGATTGAGGGCCTTAGGGAGTGAGGGACTATTGTGGGTTTTCTCTCCCCAAAACTTCCCCAGACTCGTGGAAGACTCCCCGAGTCCCGCAGAAACCTGCCGGTATCCTCAGCCCTTCTAGAGAGACGGCAGCTACGCCTTCTCCGCTCCTTGGCGAGGTACCCATCACCTTCAGAGGGTCTTGACTGGGGCACCATCCCCGTGAGACCACCTTCCCCAGCCTCCTGCCCCACGCTTGCACCCTGAAAACTCACCCGTTGCTTTTCTTGGCTGCCGAGAGGACGTAAGCACGTTCCCTGCTGGCAGTGCGCCTCAGGACGCTGTTGGCCGCCTCCGTCCTGGAAGGGAGGGAGACAAGGGGTCACATCCTGCTCGTGCCGTTAGAGACAACGGGTGAACAGCCCAGGGGAGGCTCCTGCTAACCCTGACAGAGCCCCTGTGCTCTGGGGAGCAGAAATCCAGCCAGAGCTACAGCAGTAACGATGTCTTCCCTTTTTCTTTAGTACCACTTGTGCTGGGCCGCAGCGCTTGCACCTGGATGGGAGGCATCAGGTGAAAGGGACCCCAAAAACCCCTTCCCCTTCCAGGAGGGCAGAGGGAGTTCTCTTTTTCAAGACCTGACTGTTGCAAATCACAGGACAAGAAAAAAATGGGATGCGGGCTTTGTGGCCAGGACACTACATGGGCTGTGCTTGTCTGCACAGACAGCAGAGGAGCCACGGGAGAAGAGCAGATCTCTGGAAGGACTTTTGGCCTCAGCAGGCAAATTACCAACTTTTCATTCTTACATCTGCAGAACAAAAAATATCTGACAGGACAAGAGGAACTGGCCTCAAGTTGTCCCAGGGGAAGTTTAGGTTGGAGCTGTGGAACAATTTCTTCCCCTCCAGGGTTGTCCAGGGCTGTCCCAGGCTGCCCAGGGCAGGGGGGGAGTCCCCGTGACCCCTGGAGGGGTTTCCAAGCCCCCCGTGGAGCTGTGGTGCTGAGGGACAGGGGGCAGTGGTGCCCTGGCACTGCTGGGTTAATGCTTGGACTCAATCTCAAAGGTCTCTTCCAACCAAAATGCTTCTGTGATTCTATGAAAAGTACTTTCGGAAGCTCGAGTGAAAGCAACAAGGACGTTTGTCTGTGTGGTAGATCTGCCTCTGCCACAGGCAAACACACCCTGCCTCTGGTAGGGGAACGAGAAACCAGTCTGGATCTAGACTTGGATGCCAGAGCACGAGGGGTCCGCGCTGCAAGGCGCAGGCTGTGGGAAGGGGCTCCTGCCTGTCCTGCCGGGCGACTTCTACCTCCCTGTCTCTCTCCACACGGACGCTACGCAGCCGATGGATTCCACAACCCACTTCCAGCTGCCAAATTAATTGGGGTTTGCTGTCAGGTTGAATCATGTCAAGCTTTTAATTATATTTTGTTGGAAGCGCAGTCGCCTGAGGGCAGAGATGCGCTCTGTGGAGAAGTATCTGCTTATTATTATCATTTCATTGCAATCAGCCCTAATGGCTCAGCGTTGAACTGACCCCTAATGGACACTTAAACTGAAGTTCAGGCCGCTCGTCAGGGCCCCTGCGAGCAGAAGGTGGTTGCCTGGAGGGCATACCTCTTTTTATGTTCATCTGGAGTAAAAGGCACATCCTCCTCATCCAAGTCCACTGATTTTTGCTTGACGTTATATGGGGCTCTGAAACAGAACGGGAAGGAGGGAGCCAGGGTGAGGGAAGGGCCCCTGCAGACTCTTGCAGCAGCAGCAGCACGAGCAAAACCCGAGGTAAACGCAGGGGCAGGGCACCTGGCAAGGCCTTCGGACCCCAGAAGCGTCACGCACACCGGGGCATGTGTCCCCAGAGGGCCTTGTTTCCTCAGCACAGGGGCTGAGCCTCCAGGCTGGCTCACGTTAAATGCTCAGCTGCCTTTGAGGCCAGAGCCACCAGCCTGGACACGGGAAGCCGTGGAGGGAGCGTCAGCAGCTCTGTTGCACGGCCCCTCTCTCCTCCCACTCCGTCAGGCCAGCCATGCTGCAAACCACAGCCTCCAGCTCCTGCCTCAGTAACCAGCAAGCCAGAGAAGCCCCTCCGTCTGCGGGCCGTGAGCAGGTCCCGCCGGCACACTCACAGTTTCTTGTAGTCCTCGGTGGTCATCCTGTAGCCGGAGGAAGAACGGCCCGAGCTGGGTCCCCTGGGGGTGCTGCTGCAGCTGGCACAAACCACAGCCCTTAACGTGACCCTCCTGAGCTCTTCCCTTGGTCACCCTCTTGCCCCCGTGAGGTTGTGCTCCACGTGCCATCAGCACAGCAGAGACAGGGACCTGGGGGAGCGGGGCCAGAGGAGCCCCAGCGATGCTGGGAGGGCTGGAACCCCTCTGCTGGGAGCCAGGCTGGGAGAGCTGGGGGGGTTCAGCCTGCAGAGGAGAAGGCTCCCCAAGGGGAGACCTTCTGGGGGCCTTGCAGGGCTTCAAGGGGCCTGGCAGAAAGATGGGGACAGACTTGAGCAGGGCCTGTTGGGACAGGACAAGGGGTGCTGGGTTTAAACCTTCACAGCCGGCTGCCATCCCACACTCTGGTGAGGAAAATACAGTTTGACTCCTTGTCTTTTCCCCGTGCCTGTGAGTGGAGCTGTTAAAGGGACAGCCACATCTTCCAGCATCCAGGAGGGATTTAGTGGAGCTCAGTGGAAGCCCACGAGCACTGGCCAAAGTAAGATGGCTGGAAACACGGACGATATTTAAGAGCTCATGTTCAGGAAGAGGAGGAAGGTGCGCACACACCTTTTTTGTGCTTCATTAGAAGAAGAATCTGGGGCAGAAGAGGTCTTATCGATGGTTCTTGTGAACACCCCTCTGGGGAGAAAAGAGGCGTGTTTAAATTTTTGTGACAGTAATATTTTCCATGCCTGTTCTCCTTCCCCTACAGCCCAAATACATCCCGCTCTATACCAACCTGATGAGGTAACCAGACTGAGGCTTGGAGGCAGGAGACCTGTGCAAAGAACAGACATTAGTCAATTAAGAAATATGGGGCAAAACAACAACAGCAGCAGCAGCACCATGGGGCTGTGAAGCCAAAACTTTGTTCATCTGCATTAAAGACATCAATCCACCCATTCCCCCGTCCGGGCTTTGCAGGAGCCAAGCTGTGCCCTCACCGAGCTGACATCACACCCAGCAAGGCAGGTTTTCCTCAAGGACCATAGCTCTCAACACAACTGCAGCAGTGAGTGGGTTAAAAAGGTGAAGAAGGAGCAGACATTGGTGAAGGACCGGTGAAAGGATGGGCTGACCCCATGAGATAAGAGAAGGGGAACAACAGGGTGAGTCCCCAGAATTACCTGTTGCTCTGGGGAGTACTGGGTTTTGAGGCTGGAGATCCCCCACCGGCTTGTCCAGACCTGAGTAAAGAGAAAACACAACATAACTAACTTCTGATCTTGCTTGAGCGTGGCAGTGATGTTTTCAGAGAGAGCTGTTAAGAGAAGACCAGCATGGGTTTGGTTTTGTTTCTAATTAAAGAGAAGTGGGCACGGACTGTGGTGTTTCCTGGTCCAGGGCTGGCTGTGACACAGCCCCGCGAGCTGCAGACCTGGCTGGTTTATCACGCCAGCCCCCTCCCATCAAGGTCTGCCCCTTCCTTTGTCACTCCAGAGATGGTGAAACACAATCCGGCTTCAAGAAACTTCCAACTTCTCCCAAGACCTCAAATCTGTCCATGCTGCTGGATTCCCAGCTCCCAGAAAGACCATTTCCCTGAGCTCCAGCCTGCATTTATCACCAACAAACAGGAGCACTGCTTTCCTTTGGTGGTGTCACTTCCTGGCACCGAGGGGACCCCAAAACACGCTGCTTCTGCAGGCTGGAGAACAAAGTACTCATGGGAGGCTGCTGAGGGAAAGAGAAGGGAGGTGTGTTCCTTGGAGGCTGTGCTTACAGGGGGCTGCTCTTCTTCTCGTCCTCGGAGTCCGAGTTATGGTGGTGGATCCAGCTCTTATCTCCTTTCAGGGTGGTGCGAACCTTCATCTGCTTAATGATCCTCCTGCGGTCTTCATCCGTGGGTGGAATGACCCCTCCTAGGAGAGGCAGAGGGGAAGGGAGGAGAGAGGAGAAGCGTTGCTGAGAAAGGGCAAAAATTCCCAGTGCCAGCAGGGAAACCTGCAGAGAGCTGGGAGCACGGGTCTCCTGTCAGTCAGAGGCAAACACTGGAGTGCTCTTTCACCACCCCTGATGAAAGACGGAAAGGAGCTGGCATCTGAGCTTCAGAGCAGAGACCTTAGAGCAGACACAGCCGAGCAAAGAGGGCAGGGGAAAGCTGTGACAGAGGACAGACCCCCGACGGCTTGTGCTGGGGGGAGGAATTACCTTTACTGACACCCAGGGACAGCATGGTTCTCAGAAGCACCTCCTCCTTCAGTCACTGTTCGAAGACAACGGGTTCCTGGAAGAAATGAAAAAAGGGGAAAAGGCAGGTTGGCCGTTCTGCTGTGGAAAGGGTCGTGTGGAAGGGAGAGCATCACGCCACGGAGCCTGGAGGACGGGGAGACTGCGGCACACGGACCAGAGCTGCGATCCCTCCCGGGGACAGGAGAAGCCAACTGGGTGTGTTCTCCACACTCAGAATAAAAACCTTGAACAAAAACATCTCCCTTCGCTCCTTATTTATACAGAAGGTTTCCCTGCAGGAGTCTGGTGGGAACCCCTGGGAGCCAACTGCCTCCTGTTAGTGTCCACACACCACCAGAGCCACAGGCCCTCGATCCCAACGGGCACCCTTGGGTGCCATCCTTATGCAAACGTGCAATAATTCCCCTTCGCTTCCCAGGCCAGGAAGGTGCTGCTGGCTCTGCTGCACCGTTATCGCCCGGGTTACTCCCAAACGCCTGCGCTCCGAAGGGTGAGCCCGGAACAGGCTCTCCCTGGACAGCCCATCCGGAGACACCTCGGGCTTCGTGTCTGCAAAGCGCCCCGAGATCCTGAAATAAATACGAGGGTGGCCAGAAAAAGAGGAGCTCCCAGAGGTGCTGCCCACTGAAAAGAGCCACAGAGAGCAAGAAGTTGCATCTGGTGCAGACAGAGCCCCGCTGAGTGACTCCCTGTGCTGCTGAGGAGCTCGAAAATTCTCCGAGTGCCTGGAATCAGCAGCAGCCCAGCGCTTAATTGAGAATGATTCTACTTTCCACGCAAGGCACTTAAAATCATAATAAAAAAAAAAAAGAAAAGACGTAATTATACCCCAGGAGATGAAACACTCGCTAGGGTTTCAAAGCTGACTGCAGCACTTAGTAACCTGCAGACGCGCGGAAGGAAAACCCGCCAGCCCTCCTCCTTGTTGCTGGCTCAACTGCAACTTTACAGCACCAGTGACAATTTTTTGTAGCCTGCTATTGTCAGGGCTTCTTAGGGCACTGGAGGTAATGGCCCTTTTGCTCCTAATGGCCACCTTGCCCTCCATTCATCCCGGAGATGAGCTGGAGCGAGGCTGGACATGGTTCTGAGGACTAAAGGAACGCCCTGGGAAAGGAACCGGGAGCTGCTTTGATCCTGTAAATTCAGCTTTCCTCGGAGAGTGCTCCCGGGTGCCTTTGGACTCCTGAACTGTCCACACGGCCCCAGTTCAGGTTACAGAGCTCCTGTTCCCAGTGCCTCGCTCCCCAGGCTTGGGACGGGAGCTGCCTTTGATGTCCAGGCCACCAGGATCACCTCCCAGTGCCAGTCCCAGTCCCAGCCAGAGCTGCGTGGCGAGACACTGCCTCAGTCACAGCCTCTCTGCACAGGCAGCCCACAGCTCAGCTTCCCTACTCCACACAACAAGGGCTTAAACTCCCAGTGCCTCAACAGAAAGGTCATTCCAAACCAACAAACTGTGTCCTCAACCAGTGTTCAGAGACTCAGACTGGTCTGGGTGGGCAGGGACCTCTCAAGCTCCTCTGGTCCAACCCCCCGCAGGGAGCAGGGCCATCTGCACCTAGAGCAGGGTGCTCAGAGCCCCGGGCAACCTCCCCTGCAATGGTGCCAGGGATGGGGCAGCCACCACCTTTCTGGGCACCCTGGCACAGCCTCTCACCACCCTGAGTCAAAAATCTCTTCTCCCTGGTCTAAATCTCCCTCTTTTAGTTTAAACCCATCCCCCCTTGTCCTGTCCCAACAGGCCCTGCTCCAAAGTCTGTCCCCATCTTTCTGCCAGGCCCCTTGAAGCCCTGACAGGTCCCCGGACAGTCTACCCAGAGCCTTCTCCTCTGCAGGCTGAACCCCCCCAGCTCTCCCAGCCTGGCTCCCAGCAGAGGGGTTCCAGCCCTCCCAGCATTGCTGGGGCTCCTTTGGCCCCGCTCCACCAGGTCCCTGTCTCTGCTGTGCTGAGCACTCCAGAGCTGGACCCAGCACCGCAGGGAGGTCTCACCAGTGCAGAGCAGAAGGGCAGAATCCCCCCCTCAACATTACTTCCCCCCAGCCCGAAGCCCACGTGGCATCACTTATGTGACCAACTGCAAAGCAATCCTGTCCCGCTGCTGCGGTCCAGGGCCTGCAACCAGCAGCCCCAGGCTCTGCTGCCTGCCCGCAGAGACCACCCGTGCTGTCACGCTGCCTTCCAAGGAGCTCTCACGTGCTCCTCCTGTTCCTGGGTAGAAGCACAAACCTCATTTCACCAGCTCGGAACTTGTGCACTAATGGGGGACTTGGCCAGCGACCCGAATGCTGGCCCTCAGCCGCAGACCGGGCTGAGCTCAGGCATGTGGAAGAATGTCCTGGTTTAATGACAATTGATGTCTCTTCTGACCTTCACAGTCCTCAAATTAAAACATATTTAAAGCTTGCAAAAGGTTTGAACCTTCTGCATTTAAACCTCCCAAACTCTGCTGAGAACTTTGTCATCTACAGGCTGCAGAGGTGCTGAGGGGCTGGAGCATCTCTGTGCTGGGGACAGGATGAGAGCCCTGGGGCTGTGCAGCTGGAGAAAAGCAGCCTGAGAGGGGAGCTGAGCAATGCTGAGCAAGAGCTAAAGGGCCCTGGGGAGCAAGAGGATGGGGACAGACTCTGCTCAGTGGTGCCCAGTGACAGGACAAGGGGCACTGGGCACCAGTTGGAATCCAGGAGGTTCCATCTGAGCAGAAGGAGAAAGTTGTTTGGTGTGAGGGTGTGGGAGGCTGTGCCAGGCTGCCCAGAGAGGCTGTGGAGTCTCCTTCTCTGGAGAGATTCCCACCCCGGCTGGACCCTGCGCTGCTGGGCCCCTGCTCTGGGTGCCCCTGCTGGATGGAGCAGGGGGTGGCACCAGAGCAGCTCCAGAGGGCCCTGCCAGCCCCCACTATGCTGGGAATTTGTGATCTGGACCTAAATCTAAGCCCGAGTCCCTACTCTCCAGTCCCTAGGGTGAAAGGTGAGGCCTCAGTTTAACCCTCAGCCCAGCTTTCCCATAGCCCTGGACTGGAACTCCCCCTCTGAGCGCTGCCAGGCTGCCCAGGACGAGCTGGACCCACCGTGGGCTCCTCCCTGAGCTTCTCCAGCAGCCCCAGCACACAATGCAGACCTTGTGCCAAGGTTACTCTTTTCTGCCGGGCTGTTACCCGATCTGCTGTGAAGCCAGAGCAGCCTGGATGGACTGTACCTGCGGCAGGACAAACCCTGCCAGGGTAAAGTTAACCCTTCAAACTCATTTCAGCAACTTCCAGCCAGGAAAGGAAGTTTGTGCTGGATGAGCACCTCACGCCCAGAGCCTGTGGCATCTTCACGCTAGGTTTATTGGCCTTTGAATGGACGAGCAGCAGCAGGAACTAACTCCCAGCTGCAGTTTGGGGTCTCACCCCCCACGCACACAGGCAGCTGGAGAGGTTTGAAGTGGGAGGTTGCTGGGCAGCCTCTGAACATGCAGACCCACAGCCTGAGGTGTGCTCCAGGACGCGGGATGGGTGTCCCGATAGATACTGGCTCGCTGTCAGGAGGCACCGGGTGCCCGGGGGCTTTCAAATGGAGATAAACCCCCACACAGCCACCTCTGAAAGGCAGAGGGGTTCATAAAGCCAAACCCAGCTGAACGCTCACCCAAGCAGGCAGGGCGATGAGTCCTGATGTGTTGGACAACCTTTGGCTTCTCTGACGGCTCAGCTCTCTACTCCTGCCTTTCTCCTGTCCCCTGCAGGGTCCATGCAATGCTGACATCGTTACACACGTGCTTGGCGATAGCCCAGAAGCACCAGATTTCTGAAGTCAAGTCTTCAAGCGATCAGCAACATCACTGTTGAATTAGTCCAAGCAACCTTAAATCCACCTTCCAAGGCTTGTGCAATACAACAGCTCATCGCTGCCTTGCTCAGCACAAGCAGAGAGGAGAAGCTCTGAGGAGAAAACAGCTCCAAGGAAAAACCAGGAGACTCTTTTCTCTCAGGAACCAGTGCTCGGGGTGTTTGAGTAGCTGTCTGTCAGACTAAGAGGATGGATTTCATTCCATACTTGCTGTTTTCATTAAAGCTTTTTTATTTTTCTTCTTCACTCTCCAAATCTCTCCCCCTCAGCCCCTTTCTCTTCCCTTTCTGGAATGGTGAGCATCAGTCACTCTCCTAGTGGCTGTCCCAGCCCTAACCCCCTAGAGATGGTCTCTCCACTGCAGGTGCCATCTGATGCCCCTGCCACGGTTCCTCCAGGGTGCTGGTCACATAAACTGCAGCACCTTTTCAGGGGGGCTGACGTGACCCTGGACACAAACGGCAGGAGCAGCTGGAGCTGAGCAGAGCCTGGCTGGGGCAGGATCCCCGTGAAGAGCCTCAGCCCAGCACCACAGCTCCTCAGGGTCCTGGTCACCGCTGCCCAGGGACAGCAAACGCCTCTTCTCCCCTGAGCATGGGGAAAAGAGGGATGAAATCCTGCCATGGCCTGCGCAGAGCTCATTAACACCAGACACGTCTGAGCCCCGTCCGAGGCAGCGGCTGCACAGCTACGAAGGCACAATTATAATTTCTTTTTCATTCTCTCGCAACCACACACCCCACAAAAAAAAAAAATTAAAAAGAATATTAAAATAAATCAGTCCGACCAGAAGAAGCTGGCAAAGATGGGAGCTGTTGAAGTCGGAAAAGCGTGGCGTAAAGTTAATTAGAGCAGGACACAAGCCTGCCTATCCCAGGGGCCGGCTGGGGCTCTGCTGTGCTAGGGGCTGCACCTCTGCAGTGCCCACCCCCAAACCCCCGCTGCTGCCCGAAATCACAAGGTCATTTTTTGCTATACCGGGTATACAGTTTCATTAGTCTAATTACAAGGCATTAATTCCTAATTGCTCCACTAATTTCTGTATTTGAAAAGGAAGAAGGATGTAAAAGACGTTTACCGCACCCACACGCCGTCGACGTTACGCCTTGATGTCTACGGATGAAAGGGAGGAGGAAGAAGTTTGTTTTGCTCTCAGAGGCAGAGCTTTGTCCTTGGGTCATGGACCCGCAGACAGAGCAGGGCAGAGAACCTCACTGAAGCTTCAGGGCAGCACAGAGACGGGATGAGGTTTTACCAAGAAAGAACCCCGGTGTTTCGGTGAAAGAAAACGGGAATCTGTCATCTGCGGGAACTGAGACTTCTGGCTAAAAGAGGAGAGATCGGGGGCAGCTTTTCCCTGAGTAAAATGAACTAGTGCAAGGTTCTGATCCTGGCTCCCCAGCTCGCTGCAGCAGCCCGTCCAGCTGAACCCAGCACATCTCCCAGCAGGGGTTTGTCCTGGCAAGTGGAGGATGCGTTCCCCAAGCTCGGAGGCAGAAGGAAGCGAGGACCGAGGGAGGTGCTCGCCTGCTCCCTACCAGCTTTACCACTCCCAACCCTTCCTTTCCAGGGTGCTGATTTCATACCAGTTCAGAAGGAAACAAAAGGCAGAGCAGGAGAGAGACAAACCCCTCTGTCTGTACCCTCCTCTGTCCCCCATAGGGAGGGGGGTGGAGAGGCTGAAAGTGGGGCCGCTCTCCCCAAGCCTCCCATTTTACCAGTGCTGTCCAGACTCTGCTCACCCAGATGCTTCCCCAGTTTGCTCCTTGCCCTGCCTCGTAAATTAAGAGGGAGACAGATTTGAGGAAGACGTGGGGTGACGGGCAGGGAGGGAACCTGGGGCTCAGGAGCAAGCCACAGAGACCCAGCCCCAAACCTCCCCTCTGCTGCCCCATCGCACGGATGCCATCCCCGCAGCTCTCAAGTACCATTTGAGATCCACGCTTTGGTCCAAGATACTGCAGAAAAGAGCTTCCCTGCCCCAGGCAGGAGGAGGATTTAAGGCTGAAGTCTCCCTCATGCCCACCAGCCCCCTGCATCAGCAGGTTAGGAAAGGACACCCTCCTCTTCCTCCTCCTCCCCGGGCGGGTGAAGCAGGCAAGAAGCAGCAGCCCAGCCGCCCTCCGCAAAGCTCCGAGGACCAAGTCCCCTGGCCAGCCCTACCTGCAGAGCCTCCTCAGCCGTGGCTTCCCCCAAAGGACGGAGGCAGAGCTGTCCCCAAGCAATCTCCGGGAGCTTCTGGCTGCCAAGTGCTCGCAGCCCGGGCGGCTGTGGGCGAAGCTGGGCACTCACCTGGAGAGGGCTGGCTCCTGGAAGCCAAGCCTTGTTTTGAGGAGGAGACTTGGGTGTGTTTTGCCCTTCAGGGGAATCAAACAGGTTTCTCCATTCGGAGGACAAGGTCTCCCCTCCCTGTGAGCTCTCCTCTACATTCCTCACATTCTCCAGCACAGCAGCGTTCCCCAGCCCTGTGCTGCGATGGGGCAGCAGAAAGGTCCCCCCCAGCTCTCTCCCCAGCGAATTTCTCCTCATGGCCAGACGGGCTTGGCCCGCAGGGAGAGGGAGCAGGCACCCCATCACCCCACGGGTACCCGCACGCCCTTGGCTCCCCGAGCCGCTGCCAGCAGCGGTACCCCGGTAGCATCAGGGACTGGCACTGTAATTAGCACTCAACAGCCATCGTCTCCTAACTAATTAAACGAGGTCCACGGGTGTGATTATCGCTTTTTGCTGCAGAGGAAATTGCCGAGTGCTCTGCTCTTCTTCAGTTTATTTCCCTTTCTAATTGGTGCGGTCACCACAAGATCCCCGAGGCCCAGCCGTGGAGAGAACGGGGTCGGAGACGGCGGGACCCCGGGGTTGGCTTTCTGCCCGTTCCTACAGACCGGTGGTTGGGCACCTGAGATTAAAGCACTTCTCAGAAGTCCAGGCTTCAGCCCAGGACTGCCACAGGTCAGTAAGAGGGTGATGAAGCCCTGTCAGGACCTCTCCCCACCCACACACACTTCCCCCTTCCCCGAGGGGCCCGTGGCCCTGAGGATGCCAGGTCAGATGCTGGGTCTGGAGGGGCTGAGCTGCTGGGGAGCAGCGGTCCCACCATCCCCCCCAGCTCTGCCAGGGATCTGCTGCCGGACGGTGGGCAACCCACCAGCGGGCTGGGCTAGGCTGTGCTATAACCTGATAACCCATCCCTGGCTCGCAGCAGCACAGAGGAGGTAACATCTGCCAAGAACTGATGTCAACGTTGTTATTCCAATCCCAGATCTCTCTCCCGGATCCAGTCGGGCTGCAGCAGTGGCAGCAGCACGGGCTCCGCTGAGCTCTCTTCCCCAGAGGCTGTTGGTGATTCCAGCTGAGATAAGCAGGGCAGAGAAGACATAATAGTCACAAAACCACACCTTGAGCTCAGAGTGGGCACAGAGGGGTGTCCAACTCAGGAGAACTGGAGGCATTTGAAGTGGGCTGTTTAACATGCAGCCCAGACCCTACCTCAGTAAAGCATCCTCTGCTCCAGGGCTCCAGCTGACAGCACAGCTTTATTTCCAGTAACCCCTGAGTCATCCCATCGTTTGCTGAAGGTTCGTTCAGGTTCTTTCCAGAAATAATAAGTGACTAACAGCCCAGGCAGCCTTTCGGGTACAAGAGGTCCTCTGCCAGGCAAGCAGAAGGGACACCCCAGGGTCGAAGGACTGTTCTTTTTCTCCCCACCATGAACACACTGTTCCCAATGAATGTTCAACTTAAAAAAAAAAAAAACAAAGCACCTTTACATTAAACACCAGAAGAAATGGAAAAGGAGCCCCAAAATCAACGCACACAGAAGCTGAGTGTGGCGGTGTGAGTTTTCTCCACTCTCCTGTTGAAAGGAACACGGCAAAGCACTGTTTTTCCGATGAACTCCAGGAGATAAGTGCAGCATGAAGTAACATTTTGTTATTAGCTTGAAAATACAGGTCCGAGCCCATGTACAAAGCACCTGCAGCCAGCTCTGAAAGGCAGGGGTGTGGTGGCAAGGTGGGACGGCAGGGAACGGATTCCCGAGCTGGCAGCTCCACCAGAACTCAGCCGTGCGAGTCGCTACTCAGAGACCCGAGACCAAGGCGTGCCACACGAGATGCTTCTCCACGGTTTGCTCAAGCCCTGGCAAACTCAGTCCTAAAGTCTCCTCAACCTGCAGCCTCCTGAAGCCACCCAAAGCCCCTCTGATGGAGCACTGACCTTCTTAGACAGCCTTCCTCTGTTTCAGGGGTCGGCTGCCTCGCTCCTGCGGTCCCAGGCGGGGCTCTCCAGGCTGATCCGGCCGCAACGCTCCTGAGAGAAGGGACAAGAGGAGACACCTTATTTCACCTTGTAGCTGTGGTTTTCTGGTGCAAACAAAGCTTCTGGGGAGGAAAACAAGAGGAGAGTTACAGCTTGTCTGGGAAAGCCAAGGGACAACCATGATACAGCTGCACGGAGTGGAATAAAAGGGACTTCATCCTGCTGTACCTCCTCCCCTGCTGCAGTAGCTCCACTGTGGCAATGCCTGTGCTTCAGCTGGTGCCTTGTTTGAAAGGTACCAGCTCACCATTGTGATTCATAACCACAGAATCCCAGGTTGGAAGGGACCTCAAGGATCATCTGGTCCAACCGTTCTCGGTACAAAGCAGGGAAACTCTTCCAGCCGTGGCTGTTGCTAAAGAGGAGCAGAGAAGTGGGTGCTCCAAGGACAGCCTGAACACCACGGATCTCTCAGGGTGGGGGTTTCCCAATGAACTAAATGAAAGAGAGACAGAGCACTTTAAAAAGTCTGGAAAGAAATAAGTCTCAAGAACGCTTGTCTCCCTGGACTGGCAGAACATGGGAAGGGACCTTCTCTCTTTCTCACACAGACTAGGACAACACCAGAGGGGCAGAGCCGTTAGATGCCTTGGGAGATGTGGAACCATTCAATCACTTGGGTTGGAAAAGACTTTTAAGACCATCAAGCTCAACCATTAACTCAGCAGTGCCAGGGCACCACTGCCCCCTGTCCCTCAGCACCACAGCTCCATGGGGGCTTGGAAATCCCTCCAGGGATCACGGGGACTCCATCACTGCCCTGGGCAGCCTGGGACAGCCCTGGGAAACCCTGGAGGGGACGAAATTGTTCCTCAGCTCCAACCTGAAGCTCTCCTGGGGCAACTTGAGGCCAGTTCCTCTTGTCCATGTAGCAAACCACAGCTTTGTCTTTTATTCCCCAGTAAGGAAAAAAACATAGGAACACTGTTTTTTCCCTTTCCTGTTTCTTTGTTCCCCCTGTAGAAAAGGCTTTTCACGCTCTTTGTTCAGTAGAAAACAACCATGGCCAACCAGGCAGGCTCACCTTGAACAGGAGATTTCCAGGGCTGCTACATCCCCACATCTCACAGCCCCCCTGGACAAAGCCCATCAAGTGCAGCAAGAACAGCTAGGGACAATCAGCTCCACACAGGTCCCTGTGGTTTTATCCCCATTAAGCTCTTAGCTAAACCCAAAGTCTGCCTGGACGGCACTCGCAGCGGCAGGCACAGAAACCCTGATGCCTGGTTTTCTTCCTCCTAATTACAGGAGCATTTTCCACTTCCAATGACAAAGTCAGAGCAGTGGCCAGAGGCAGAAGGCTTTTTGCCAGCAAGTGGCAGGTCCGTGGGACATGCAGAAGAGCAGCGTGCCACGAGGCCAGTGCAGCGTGGCACCAGCAGGCACCTCCAGACCAGAGGCTAAAACACCACCCAGGAGTCTGCGGGGGAAGTCGATTTACCTCGTGTCAGGCACTTAGCAGAGACAAGCGGATCAGGAGCATCATCTCTCCAGCTTCTGGAAGAGGCTTAGGGATAAAGACTCCAGATTTACGTTCAGAATCCACTCAGGAAGCAGTGCGTGTGTGAAACTGGGGATTGCTGCTAAAATCTACAGCACCAACTGCTGTCCCACACAACTCTGGAGGATGCAAAGATACAATGGTTGCCACCGTGAGAAGCAGCAGCTTTTCCAAGCAGCACCAGGCGAAATACTGACAAATTGGTGAGCTTCAGGAGAAAGCCACCGAACGCAGCCTCACCGGCAAGAGCGGCCTGATCCGGGACCGGCACAGCTCCCCTGCAGCCAGCCCTGCACACGCTGAGGCCAACGACAACAAAAGTCCCTCGTCTTCATCAGCCCGGGAGCAGAATCCAAGAGGGGCGTTTTTTCCTCCGCCCCGGGGTTAAAAGCAGGAGGGTCTGCAGAGTCCCTGCCGCAGATCCGGACTCGGGCCAGGAGCCAAAGGTGCGGTTAAGGTGGACACGAGGTGTGTCCGAGGAGCCAGCCCAGCCCGAAGCAGGAGGAACGTCTTGTTGCTGGGTTGCACCAACACAACCTTCTCCAGGGACACACACACACACTCCTGCAGCAGGGGAGGAGGGAGGAGCAGGTCAGAGAACCCTTTTTCCCCCACTTATCTCCAGTTCAGAAACGTTACTGTTCTGTCAGAGCTGGAGGTAAATGGCAGCCTGGAGCACGGGACTTCACTAGGAGGTGGCTTCCCCCTGGATCCCCTTCACAAGACAAGCACAAGCAGCTCTCTTGAAGCTGCTTCACAGCGAGCGCTGGTCGCTGCCCAGTTCACTGCCAGTTGCTGGGATCAGCCAGACGTGAGAATTACATCACACGAGGAAGCCACAGAGACCATTCCCGGCCTGCAGAGCATGCCCAGGAGTGAAGGAGTTGAAGGACTCAGGCCATTTGGGTAGAAAAAGAATTTAACAAATAAAGAAAGAAAGAAATAGAAGTTACCTGACCACAGTCGAAGAGAAAATCCAGGAGAGAACGTGGCACACAGGAAGGGCACTTGCAACCAAGAAATAAAACCAGAAGGATTGAGAACTGAGCTGCAAATGAACCACTGTCCAGCGAGAGTTTTGTGTGGTGGTTTCTATTTCTGAAGAGCAATGGGCATGAGACACTGCCCGTGTCTCATGGGCAACCTGCTCTGGGTGCAGATGGCCCTGCTCCCTGCAGGGGGTTGGACCAGCTGAGCTTGGAAGGTCCCTGCCCACCCAAACCAGTCTGATTCCCTGGTTTTTGATAACACTTTCTCCCGTGTCCCTATCTGCCCCCTCCCAGGAGGGAAGGTGACTAACTCATCAGTCCTGTGGGTCTTTGCTAAAGAAGACAGAAACCCAAAGCCTGGGTAGAGACCGAGCAGAGCCGCGATGAGTCGCAGGGTGTAAAGCCACTACACCCATCTCTTACAAGGGAATCAAACTGGTTTTTCACGAGGCGTCATTCCAAAGCCCTGCCAAAACGCCAGGCCTCACCTTCCTAATAGCAGGTAGCAGAAGAGAATCGCGTACCCGCGACTATTTGGGGATAAAATCCAATCACCTCACCCACGCTCACGCGGACGCACCCGCCCAGGAGGGTCAGGAGCATCTGGGTGCTGGGACAAAACCAGCCCGTCAGCAAACGCCGGGCGGGAGAGAGGCCGTGGCCACGAGCCAGCCCCGTGGCATCGCCAGGACGGGGCAACGGGGCGCGCGGTCGGGCGGCAGGAACACCTCAGACACGCTCTGTTGCAAGCGGGGAGATGCTTATTTATTTCTCATCGCCAGCTCAGCAAGGTTCCTCGGGGCTCCGAGGCAAACAAGTTGCTTTCCTTCCCTCCTCCCACGGCCCGGACCGCGTTGCACCATCGCTGGCATCCGTGGAGCTGGCGCTTTCCAGAGGCTTGCACAAGCACCAGCGAAACTCCGTAAACAGTCCTCTCAAGGAGCAGGGTCCAGCCCAACTCCTGCCATGTTTGGCTCTGCCGTTCCAAAAGGGGTGCAGACTCCTCCTGGTGCTTGGTGACCACCGGCGGATGCGAGAAACGCGCCCCAGGATCGAGTGAATGCAAAGGTGCCCCGTTCAGCAAGGGCTGCCTTCGAGCACTGCGACACGCAGTAGGTCCCTGGATCCCTGAAGGTCCGGAGCATCTCCACAGTGGTAACCGTCTGATGGAAGCGTTACCCTCCCCTGAAACCTCCTACACACCCACCTCAGCCTCGACTGAAGTTTCCCCTCCTCAAAGCTCACCCCGTTCCAACCCCCTGCCATGGGTAGGGACACCCACTAGAGCAGGTTGCTCAGAGCCCCACTAAAGCACCAAAAGTGCCCACAGAAGCACTTTTACTCCTCTCTCTCTTTCCCTCCCTCTCCTTCCTCTAGGCTAAGGAACAGAAGATATCTCCTCTATCGCCAGAAGGTATCTCCTCTATCTCTCCCTGTTGCTTGTCAAACCAAAACCAGTCTCAGGTCAGCAAAATGAGGAGCTGCAGCAAGAGAAATCAAAGTGAGAGCGACAAGAAGTTTGATAAGAGCGCTAGGGGAAAGGCTTTGAAGTCTCCAGCAGCTCCCATCAAGCATTACCAAGAACAACCGACGGCAGCTGCACGTGACCCTAGATACTGGGGAGGAGACGTTGGTCGTGGCAACTTGGCTTTGTAGCCTCCTGCTCGCTCGTCAGCACGCACAAGGAACAGGTTGGGAAGAGGTGGCCTGGGAAACCAAGCACGGGCAGGGCAGGGCAGGGCAGCAGGATCCCCTCGGCTCACCCAGAAACACAAGATGGGACTTCTGCAGGTGCTCCTCAGGTTGCGAGGAGCTGAGAGGAGGGGGCTGGGTCAGGGATGGAAGAAGCTGTGGCTGGAGGAAGGTTCCTGCTCTGTTGGGGCCGGGGTAGAGGCACAGAAACTTCAAGCTCCACCACAGCAACAAGGCCTGTTGACTTCTGGTTTGGAAACCAGCAGCTCCTCAGCCTGCCAGAAGAAAAGCTGGAAACTGCCCTAATTATAGAGGGAGTACCGAGGCAAACCAACTTCAGAGTGATGCAATGCTCCTTGCCATGCCCAGCTCTGAGAAACTGCTGGTCCCTGTACCAGCAAAGCCCTGGCTTACCCTTCTCGTGTTAACCAGACACGTGAGGGAAACCTGCTGCTTTTTCACCAGCAGACATGAACTTCCAGTGCCTCTTGTTTCTGTAGCACCTTCTGGTTGTCACCTTCACTTCTTACCTTGACAGACCTCCAGAGACACGGGGAGATGAGTAACCCTCCACTGGAATGGTGTCCAAGGACTAAGACACAGCCTTTTGGGCACTGACTGAAGCTGCCAAGCAGCTCTAGCTGGGAAATGCCATCTGGAGGCCAAACCATGCTTTTACCTTTCTTTTTTTTTTGGTGTTGATCACTGTGCTCGCTCCTTCCACCTCAGCACAATCCTGTTCCTGCTACCTCTGTGCAAGGGCAGAGTTATCTACTTCACACAGGAGGAGCTCAAGGCCTTTGCTGTATCACAGGCTGGTTTGGGTGGGCAGGGACCTCTCAAGCTCCTCTGGTCCAACCCCCTGCAGGGAGCAGGGCCATCTGCACCTAGAGCAGGGTGCTCAGAGCCCCGGGCAACCTCCCCTGCAATGGTGCCAGGGATGGGGCAGCCACCACCTCTCTGGGCAGCCTGGCACAGGCTCTGACACCCTCAGTGTCAAAAAGTCTTAAACCCATCCTCCCTTGTCCTGTCCTAACAGGTCCTGCTCAAAAGTCCATCCCCTTCTTTCTGACAGGCCCCCAGAAGGTCTCCCCTTGGGGAGCCTTCTCCTCTCCAGGCTGAACCTCCCCAGCTCTCCCAGCCTGGCCTTCCAGCAGAAGGGTTCCACCCTCCCATCATTTTTGTGGCCTCCTCTGTCCTGCTCCAACAAGAAGAGCCCAGGAAGCAGCACCATTTTTCCCGTGCAGCACCAGCACTGCAGCTGGACCAGGCCCCGCTGTCCCGCAGCGCTTGCTGCACTTCCCAGCTTGTGTTCAGCAGGAACCTCTGCTGCACGTAGCAGAGCGGCCTCCAAACTGCCCATTTTCCCCAAAGGCCATTCCAGGAGTCCAGCTACAAAGCCGAGAAGCGGGGCCAGCTTTAGGGAAAGGAGCAAGGAACAGGCAGCCCTCCTGTCCTCCCGCAGCCCTTGGAGCAGGTGCCTGGTCACTCACCAAACCTTGGGAGCAGAGCCACGTCTCCCTGCCAGGAGTGGTCTCACCACCTGGAGCATTCTTTTTACAGGTGACTGATTGTGTTTGGTGTGGACGGGGCACTGGCACACGCTGGCAGAAACAGCCGGGGCAAGATGGCTCTTCCCATCACCAGCAAATCTGTGCCAGCACAGAGAAGGAGGCCACCACAGCTCAGGGCTTTGAAAGCATCCCACTGGACGTGGGATGACAAGCAGATTCCAGAAAAACCTCAGAACTACGATTCTTTTTCTGCTGTTGGAGAACTGCACTCTAGAATCCAACCTTTAAATATTTAACCTGACAGGCTGGGAAAAAGGAAAAAAGAAAGCAGAGGTGGCTGATGGGTGCAAACCAGAACTGTGTGAACTGGCCCAAGCAACTGATGAGTACTTCAAGATCAGTCAGTGCAAATCTGGGGAAAACCAGGCAGTTGTTAGAGTGGCAAATACCCAATTCCAGGAAAACAAGCTGTCCCGTGTCGATGAGACCAGGCTGGCCGCTAAACCTACTGCTGAGCAGAGACTTGTCCTGGTTTGAGCTAAACCCGAACCAAAAGCTCAATATAAAGCTGTTGGGAAAAGAGCCAGAAGTTAAACCAAACCCAATTTCTAGAGGATTCTAGCAGCATATCGAGCTCCCGGGTGAGGTTAAGGCTCTTGGAGGGAGGTGCTTCCCACACTTCTGAAATCAGGAACACCACAAGTCCCAGGGAGCCAGGAACTGGCACAGAGGGAAGTTCCAACCCTGAGCTAAACCCTCCATTTGAAAACAAAACAGAACCGGAGCACTTTGAATGATTTTAGGATGAAGGACACAATAACATCAAACTAAACAGTCTGGTGAACATAGTATTATGAGAATCATTTTCTTGTGGAAGAGAATTTACACGCACTAAGTGGTCAAAGCAAGAAACAGCACCATTTCCAGCAGCCACGTGTCAGACAAGATGAGAGCTTAGTGCTGGAGCATCTCCACCTCGTGTAGTTCTTGAGGGAAGTCAGTAAAATAGTCTGTGCTGGCTGCCAAGAGCCACAGCAAAGATTTGTCCCCCCAGAAAGGGAATGATTAAAACCCTGTTTATGCCGAGATGTTCAGAATGGGATCTGCCCACATGTTCAGAACAGGATCTGCCCTTTCAAAGCTGGAACACAAAGTTAGGAAGTCATTTCTTCTTGGTTTATTTGGGCTATTTTTGAAGAGAAATAGGCTCCTGCCAAGCCAAAGGCAAGCGAGGCCTTCAGGTCTTCTCTCAGGCTTCCTTCTGATGCCTCAGGAAGAAGCCAGCCAGAGGGGTAGCAAAATTTGCTTCAGCGGTTGAAGAGACGGTGGCAGGACTGCCTCATGGCACGAGCCTCTCGTGCAGAGAAAAGAGCCAAAGCACCGAGAGGAACCAGTCCTGAGCAGCTCCTCACTCACCAGCCCAGCTCTGAGAAGAGGTGGCTGTTGTCACCAGAGCCACAAAACAGGAGGAGGGTGGAGAGAGCAGGAGGAGGAATGCTGATGCGCTGGGCTGGGGCTGCAGAGGGCACAGCAGGGTGTTTATTCAGCGTCCGAAGGGTTCAGCAGCTGTTTCCAAACAAGAAGTCACATCAAGGAAGAGAGCTGTTCACACAGCTCCTACGTCAGGTTTCTTTCAACCCAGATAAAGCCGCCTTGATGATGGCGAGGAGGAGGAGCTTTGGGAAAACTCCCTGTCTCCGAGAATCAGCGACATTTGCTTCAGTGTTCACGGCGAGATGTCAAAGCAATTACAAAAATCAAGTAGAAAACCAAAACCAGGACAACAGAAGCCAACACATCTAGGACCTGTCAGGCCTTCGCCCGCCGCAGGTGGGGGTAGCTCTGCACAGTCCTGTCTATGGCTTCAGCCAAGCTCACCACGGGTTTGTAGCCCATCTCTCTCTTGGCCCGTTCGCAGCTATAGTAGTGAAACGTTCCAGCTAAGGCCACCCGCATGGGGGTAAAAGTGGCCTTGATGGAGACCAGTGGGCTGAGCAACCACAGCACCAGAGACAGCAGCAGGGCCAGGTAATAGGCCAGCCAATAGGGAATGCGGTACTTGGGAGGGTCGTAGTTCAAGCCAGTCAAGATACGGGACATGAAAGCCCAGAAAGGAACTGGTTCATCGTTTGTGATATGAAATGCCTGAAAGAGAGGAAGACAAGAAGCCAGGTAAGATCACCATGGTTCTCACCCATGTGCCCCTGCCATGGCCCATCACACGTTCACTCTGAGGAGACTGACGACCCTGATTGGACTGAGAACACGTCGACGTGAGACGCTGCTTTTGCAGCCTGAAGTGATGAACCCCTTCTTAGCTACAGAATCCAGCTGCTTCCAACACTCGGGAGGTTCAGATCACTCCTCAGTGGTCAAACCAAATGACACAACACAAAGCAAAGGCATTCAAGCATCCCAGCTGCACGTGGTGCCACAAACACCTAGAAGAACTTCTCCTGTGAAAGATAAATAGCTCTGGTTTTACGTGCACGCCTTGGCGGCCTGCAGTTCTGCCTGGATTTCCTTTCATGAGGAGTTTTGTAGCATGAAGTGTACTCCTACATCTTAGCATCAGAGAATCATTTGGGTTGGAAGAAACATTTAAGCTGATTGAGTCCAAGCGTTCCCCCAGCACTGCCAGGGCACCACTGCCCCCTGTCCCTCAGCACCACAGCTCCACGGGGGGCTTGGAAACCCCTCCAGGGGTCACGGGGACTCCCCCCCTGCCCTGGGCAGCCTGGTCTAGGGCTTGACAGCCCTTCCAGGGAAAGCATCTTTTTCTAATGCCCAACCTGAACCTCCCCTGGAGCAACAGGAGGCCCATGTGGTTGCACACAATGGTCACCAGATGGGCAGCCATTCTTTATGCCCAGACAGAAAAGCCTCCCCCGGTTTGTGTGTGTTACGTCCACTCATCTCCACGACAGATGTTCAATACAAAGATCAGTATGAATTCCAGAGCAGAAGCCAAGGGAGACTTGCAGGTGGCATTCATCCAGGGGATACCCAGTCCCCTCCCCTTGCTAGGTCCTTCCTTACCTTCCCACACAGGGGAGAGTCCTTCTGAAGCTTTTCTGCAGCCAGGATGTGTCCATGGACCACATTTTCCACATAGGTGAAATCCACCAAGTTCTTTCCATCCCTGCACAGGCAAAAAGAAGAAATTTAGCCCTAAGACAAGTCAGGCTGAAAACCTGCTGGTGACAAAAGGAAGGACTTTCACACAAGTTCTATTTATCCCACATTTCCTTTTCTCCTGCCCTCTCTCTCGTGCTGCAACTTCAGGCCCTGTCACAGAGCTGAAATCACTAGCTTTGGAGGCTGAGGAAAGGCTGGTATTGTCTCAGCTCTTGGCAGCACCCTCAAAATTCACATTCCTGTAACAGCACTGTTATCAAACCTCAGAAGTTACTGAGTTTCCAGGTGCTGCAGATCCTACAGGTCTCGGAATCAGCAGAGTGATCCACAGGAGCAGAACAAACACAAGCAGAGTGGTAACCAGCAAAGAGAAAGTCACTGAAGGACTTTCTCTTTCAATTAGGAGTTTCTTGGCTCGTGAAATTCTAACGTACTTCCTCAATAAGCCAATTTCAGCCACAGCTGGATCAGATTGAACCCAACCCAGGATGCTAAATCTAACCCCAAACAAACCAAAAACCCCAACACTAAAAAAAAAGCCCCCCCAACCCCCCCCCCTTCCTTCCTTCCTTCCTTCTATCCCAAGCAAGCACATACACACAAACCAGCTCCTTGCATATAATAAAAACCTATTCTAAATTAAAGAGCACGTTGCTTTTCAAGAGCATTACACAATTAAAATATCTCTAAGTAGTAGCTTGAATTATTTCTTGCTTCTAGTGGTCCACTAGAAGCTCCACCAGGCTCAGCAGCTTTGATCTGAAGATCAGAAGTACTAAAGCAATGCCTAGGCTTTTTAACTGCAAGAAATGTCTATTAATTAAAATTAATCTGAGCTCTCCCACATTAAAAGTGGATCTCTGCAGGCAAGGCAAAGCCAGCTCAAGCCATGTCAGCTTTTCCCCACTGGTCTTTTTGCACTACAAACACCATCTGAGACCACGAGTCCCTCACACAGAAGGGTGTAAAAAAAGAATCCTGGGTCACAAGCAACAAACAAAAGCAGCACATTTTTTTTTTCCATGACACAGCACTCCTGCTTTAATAACATTCCCTTCCAAAAGGGCTTTGTTGGTTCAGCATCAGTTTTAGAAGCTGTGAAACAACTGAGCTTGGCTCACCCGATGATGAATTTCATTTTGCCACTCTTGGCTGCTTGGATGAGGATGGGAACCAGCTGAGGGTCTCTAGGACCAAATATTCCATGGGGACGAATAGCAGTGGTGAAGAAATTGTTGTCTGGGTCATTCGCTCTGAGCACCTCCTGTAGGGGGGGAAAACACAAACCAAAAATAAACCAAACAACCCAAATCTGGAGGGGAAAGGCCCAGAAGAAAGCCATGGGTTGGTAATCTATTCCAAAACCATCACTAAAGGGGGTGGCTGTTGCCTGGTTTCCTCAGGAAGGCAGCAGTGCCAGAACTGGTGCCCACCCAGACCTTCAGAAACGATCCTTCCTTTGTTCCCAGCTCTTCTCTTTGATGAGAAAAACAGACAAAAATCTGGTTTTGCTATTGAACACTTCATGAACTGGCAGGCAAAGGAAGAGAACTCTTCACCTCTCCTTTCACCCCACAGAAACCAGAAGAGCTTTGGAAGGTCCTCCACAACTCCTTGGAGGGGGACAGAAGGACACAGAGCAATTCCACCTCAGCCTCTCAGGGATCAGGGGAAGGTTTCCACCCCAGGCCCCCTCAATCTCATCCAGCAGGGCCAGGATTCCCTCCTCCCAGCAGCACCGGGCGCTAAGCAGATTTCATGAGGCATCTCTGAAGAAGATTTAATTCTCTTGGGAGTCCCCAAGCAACACTCCCTACTCATTCCTAACAGCTGATGGATTTTCTGCTAAACACATAAAAATAAACGCTGAATTCTTCCCCTGTTTCACCCCAAAGACATAATTCCAAGCATGTTGGGCTAGGCTTAACTTGCTGCTCCTAAGCTTCCACCACTGCGAACGAGCAGATGAGTTTGTGCTGTGTCTTCATTAAGCTCTTTTCAAGGAACACAAGGAAAAAGTCTTTATGGAGGGTGATACTCAACTTTAGGGGACATTCTGCCAGCTGCAGCACAGAAGCCAGTCTAAATTCTTCTCACACAAGCAGCGTAGTGGTTTTGCACAAATTAAATGTGAGCCACTGAATAAAGGTTGAAAAAAAAGAAAAGACTTGCCTGATTTGTGTTAGAACACTGCTGCACCCACGGTTAAACCCCAAATAACTGCAGCATTAGGAACCTGCAATAGATGCTGGTGATCTGCAAACATCCAAAGCTGTGGGCATTCGGATGGAGGGGATTTTTTAACAGGAGTATTTTCAGCGTACGCCCAGGAGCTTACACTGTGTTTTTAAGCTGGCCTGCTCCTTACTCAGCCCACACCTCCACCTCCACTTCTTCCCCAGTGACTCTGTCACAATCCCAACTGAAACTTCAGGCTGAGAATCAGGTAAACAGGGGATCTGCAACAGCCTTCCAGTGAGAGCAGAGAGACAAAAAACTCCCCTCAACTGCTCCTAAGGCAAAGCTGGGTCAGCTCAGAAATGAGATTATCACACGGCTCTTGCTACAAAAGCAGCATTTCTGCCCCTTCTTTTATCCTTTGGAGAAGCATGACACACCATGTCAGCCAGCTTCTCGGGGCTTTTTCACCACAGCTTGATGTCACTCTCTTTTTATTAAGCAAACACACTACTTAAGAGCTTCACTGGTGTCTCCACTTAGCCCATGTCTGTGGCTAAGCTGTAGCAGTTATTGTACCACCTGGTGACCCCTCTGCAGTCAAGAAGTGGGATCAGGAAAAGGAGAGGAGACCCACAGCTTGAAATTAGAACAGATTTAGTGAAACAGCCAAACTAACAGCAGTGTCAATATAATGCACATAAAGCTACGCTCAGCCCGGTGACCGTACGATGGTCACACTGGACAGACAAGCACAGCTCTCAGGAGCAGGATGATGAGCAAGACCTGACAGGGAGAAGGAAGAGAAAGAGCAGGAGGAGCCTGGCATTAGCAAACTCTCCCCTTTATAAGGAGGGTGAGTTTCTGGTGTGGGCTACACCCAGAGCCAGCTCAGCTCAGCTGCCCTGGTTTCTGCTCCTCCCAGTTTAACCTCCTGGCTGACTGGAAACTGCTCACAGCCTGCAGACCGTGGCTGGCCTTGGATATGATCCCTGCCAGTGCAGGACAAGCAGCCACGAAGATATATGGGAGTGCTTCAATATGGAAGAAAGGCTGTGGGTCAGCTGGCAAAGACACGGGCAGCAGCTGCCTGCCACCCTTCCCTGCCAGAGGAGACCGCGCAGCCCGCGAGCCTCCGTGCTGACACAAACTGGGCTGAAATCAGACAGACTTGCCCAAAAGAAGGGAGGTTTTGATTCCAGTGATACTCTGCTGGCATGCAGGCATGGCTCTGCGCCGGGTTTCTTTGAGATGCTTCTTGATGAAAGAGAAATTCTGGAGAGTTAAGAGACCCGTTTGGTCTGGAGGAGCCTGCTGTGTCCCCTGGGGCATGCTGTACTTTTAGCAGGGCATTTTTAGAGCCCTGAAGGTAACAGCGTTAGCCACACAATGACAGATACCTTCTCCTGGAGGATCTTGGTCTCTGTGTAATAGTCGATAGGTCTCCTTGCATAAGGGAGGTCTTCGGATCCATTTTTGATGTCTGTGCCCTCAAAAACGACGCTGGCACTGCTGGTTAACACCAGTTTCTGCAAGAGAGGGGAAATAAACAGTTGTTTATTGGTAAAAGGGTCGTTACGGTGGAGTCACCATCCCTGGAGGGGTTTGAAAACTGTGGAGACTTGGCCCTTCAGGACCTGGTTTAGTGGTCGTGATCGTGTTGGGTAGGTGGCTGGACTTGATGATCTTGGAGGGCTTTTCCAACCTGAACGATTCTGTGATTACTTACAAAGGCTGAGTAAAGACAATAATAATGTTTAATTGATTGATTCTGCAGATATAAACTAAGTCTAGAACATGGGCTAACAGAAACTGCAGGTAAGAAAACTCCCACTCTTGTACTTGACTCTGTCACGTGGTTTAGTGCTGCCTAAAGGAGAACACACATCTGAACGAACAGCCGAGGCAGCCGGTCACGGGGAAAGCATCTCCAGGGAAAGGAGAGCACCCACTTGGCACGGGGAGTTTCAGCTCTTAAGTGTGTCTTTTACGGTGCATTTGCCCATCGTGACAATAACGATATCACGGTAGATTAAACCAAAAAAGAATTCTTAGCTTGGATGTTGTTGTTGGGTAAAAATATACCCCAGGGGATTCAAACCAGGAAGCTGGGGATGCATCTGAGAAATCAGCAGCACGTGGTTTTAAGCAACTACACTGCAGCAGAACGATGGCTGGATCCAGCCAGCTCCAAGGAGACTGAACTCCTTGCTCTGACAGAATCCAGACTAAACCTGAAGGTAAACACCCCGGGGCCCGTTTTCTCCAACAGCTTATTACCCAAGGAGGGGGGAAAAAACCCAACAACAAATGGTGGGGATGGGAGTCCTGTGTGACAGGCATAATTTAATTCCAAATGCTTTTGTGTTTGCGTGTGGATGCTGCACAAATTGCAGTTTAGAGGCAACATCTCTGCCCGGAGTAAAGAGAGGGTCTTCACGAAAATTTGCTACGAGTTTAAATGAAAACTCATCTGAAATCAAAAATAACGTAAGGAGAAAAAAAGACAAACCCAAGCCACAACCTTGCCTGGTTTCCTCCAGCTCTTTCTTTTGTGGGCAAGTGACTTTCTAAATGAAACTATCCCGAGGAGATGGCACAAGTGTGCTTCTTCTCATCGTACACCCAGGAGTTCAGGGAGACAGCAGATGCCACGAAGGCTCCCACCACTGGCAAGCTGTCGCCAGAGCTGGCCCCTTCTCAAAGCTGGACAGAACCCCCTGTCAGTCGTGGTTCTCCAGCAGGTGATTCCCAGACGCCTGGTGGGGCAGATTGTAACGGATGCTTTCCCAGCGGGCAGGAAGGTTGAGGGCTTGCTGTGGGTGTTCGTGTAGCTTTTCTGTGGCAAACACAGACCGAGCTCACACCAGCCACTAAGAGAGCAACAGAGTCTCTTTCTTCTACTAATTTGCACAGAAGTAGGACTTCAGTATCTCAAGGCCTTTGTCCCTCTGTCAGAGTAGACTGAAACTGCCCCGCGCTGCGATCGGTAGAAGGTCACGTCAGCACCTCACAACCTCCAGCTGCTTTCCCACCCTTACCTGCACGCCGGCTTCTTTGCAGGCTTCAATGACTGCTTTGGTTCCCGTAAAATTCACCTTGTAAAAGAGCTCCCTGTTGTCACTGGAAGGGGCTGGTGAGGCGCAGTGAAACGCCACCGCCACGCCCTGTAAAGCCGGGAGCAGAGCCTGGAAGACACGGGGAAGGAGACAGAAATGAAGCGACTGCAGCAGGAGGGTCCACTCGGGGCAGGGGAGGAAAAACCCAAAACAAAACATGAAGCACAGTTCTTTCTCACATGGAAACCAACACAACTCATGTTCCTTCCATAAAGGTGAGAAGCTGGAATAGGATTAGCACCCAAGATCTTTACAATGTCCTGTCCCTCTTGCTAGATAAAAAACCTCTACATCATCTTTTCTTTCCGGACAAGAACCTGGGAACCTTCTGAGACCTGGAGGCTGCGAGACTTCAGTAATTGCAGTAGTCTGAAGAGCAGCTTTGAGACTCAGAACTACCTGGAGATCAGAGTTAGAAGCCCCATCAGGCAGCAGGTTTAACAGCCACCAGTTCCCCCTTGGCACTGCCTGTGGTTCATGCCACAAAGCTCTGGGACGTGACACTTTATATTGGTGGGGAGACGTCTCTCCTCAGGGCACACAAACGTTTCTGCCAAGGTTCACACATGGCTGAGTCAAGGCCAGAGGTCTCAGGGTGCCTGAGCAGTGAGGAACGATGCTCTCTGCTGTTCTCTGGCAGCTGGGAGAGCACCCACACACAATTACCAACGGGACAGTAATTAGAGTGTAGAGCTGAGCTAACAGTAATGCAAATCAGCTCACGGAGACAGGAGCTGTTCTGCTGCAAGCAGATGTCAAGTCTGTTTCTTTATGTGCTCGAGATGAGGGCTATGACCTTCATGGGGAAAGGTTGGGGGGCACATCTACAGGGTACTTCTGGAACCAGGGCAGTGCCTTCAGGTGCTTTGGAATCAGGGAAACATAGAATTGTCTTGGCTGGAAGAGACCTTAAAGCTCATTGAGAAAAATCATTCCCCCAGCAGTGCCAGGGCACCACTGCCCCCTGTCCCTCAGCACCACAGCTCCACAGGGGGCTTGGAAACCCCTCCAGGGATCATGGGGACTCCCCCCCTGTACCTCTTTGTCACAAAGGTCTCCCAGGAAGAACTGCACTCTGTCGCTCTCAAATCTCTTCTGAATATCAAACACGTTGACAGCGTAGCCTTTCTCCAGGAGCTGCTCCACCATGTGCCGGCCTAAGAATCCTGACCCGCCGATCACGGTACATTTCTTACCAGCCTGCAGAGCCAGGGATGAGAAAGCACTTCAGGGAGGAGCCCCTTGTCCTGTCACTGGCCCCATCCTCTTGACACTGACCCACATCCATCTCCATAAAGCATCGTTAAGTCCTCAACTCACCGCTCTGAGGTGTGCAGCCATTTCTCCGCTGATTCTCTACCAACCTGGTTCCTTCAAAAAAGGAGAGCATTGTTTTATTCCCAACACAACGCTTTACTGAAGCGCGTCACTAACAACAACCAAACTTTAAAAAACCCCACGTTTCTAGTTCTAGAAATCACAGTTTGAAGCCATTATGCTAAAGCAGAAGCATGAATAGAACAAGATAATTTTCCCTGCCCTGTGGGGAAAAAACAAGCAGTGCCAGAGTAACAGGGACATCAAACAGCTTTCTCAAAGGCATCATTTTAATATAATAAAATGCACTTGATAACAAAGGCAACTTCTTATTTTAGCCAGTATTGGATTCATTCACTTTCTTTAAATATGAATGTTTTAGAGAATCCCAGACTGGTTTGGGTGGGCAGGGACCTCTCAAGCTCCTCTGGTCCAACCCCCCTGCAGGGAGCAGGGCCATCTGCACCTAGAGCAGGGTGCTCAGAGCCCCGGGCAACCTCCCCTGCAATGGTGCCAGGGATGGGACAGCCACCACCTCTCTGGGCAGCCTGGCACAGGCTCCCACACCCTCAGGGTGAAGAATTTCTTTCTAGGATCTCATCTAACTCTACCCTCTTCCAGTCTGCAGCCGTTACCCCTCGTCCTGTTCACACCCCAAACAACAGGAACACAACCGCTGGCCTTGGCAGCGGCCTCTTCAAAAATGCAGCTGCTCGAGGGTGTTGGGAACAATGAAAGAAGTGACCATGGCTGCCTGTTGCCCAGCAGCAGGCACAGCAGGGGAGGAAGACAGGCTGGCACTCACTGCTGCCCATTGCTGAACAGAGTGGAGCCAGAGCTGAGATTGTCTCAGATTTAATGGGAATTTTTAATTCTTTTTCCCAATGTCCTTCTGGGAGTGAGGGGCCCAAAACTGAACCACAGAATGTCAGGGGTTCAAAGGGACCTTGAAAGGTCATCGAGTCCAACCCCCCTGCCAGAGCAGGGGCACCTAGAGTAGGTCACACAGGATCCCAGTGTCCAGCCGGGGTGGGAATCTCTCCAGAAAAGGAGACTCCACAGCCTCACTGGGCAGCCTGGCACAGGCTCCCACACCCTCACAAGTGAAAAAGTTTCTCCTGATGTTTCCAGGGAACCTCCCCTGTTCCAGCTTGCACCCGTTGCCCCTCGTCCTATCGTTGGATGCCGCTGAGAAGGCTGAGGCTCCATCCTCCTGACACTGACCCTTTACATGTTTATAAGCACCCATGAGGCCACCCTCAGGCTCCTCTTCTCCCAGATGAAGAGGCCCAGCTCCCTCAGCCTTTCCTCAGCAGGGAGACGTTCCCTTCCTGAACCCAGGATTCCAGGGGTGGCCTCCCCAGTGCCCACTCAGGGGGATGATCCCTGCCCTAGTCCTGCTGGCCACACCAGCTCTGACACAAGCCAGGGTGCTGGTGGCCACCTGGGCCCGCGCTGGCTGATGCCCTATCGCTGGTCGACCAACGGCCCCCTCCATCTCAGGGCCTTTCCCGCCGGGCACTTTCCAACCCCCACGGCCTCCCCACAGACCCTGCTGGCTCAGCAGCCCCCAGCCTGCCCCTCCGCACCCACCGGGACCGGGACCGGGACCGGGACCCTCTCCCGCCACCTTCCCACTCACCAACCCCTCGCCGCCACCGCCGCCCTCGCCGCCGCAGCGCGCCCGGACTCCCGCCCCCCGGGACCCCGCCTCTCCCAACACTGACCAATCAGCGCCGGCGCTTCCCACAGACCCCGCCCACTTCCGCCGGCTCCTCGCCGCTTCTCTTGCCGAGCACGCTGGGCTGAGCATCGCGCCAGCCGCCTCCCGCTCGCTGATTGGTTCGCGTCTTCCTCCTCCGGCCAATCGCGTTGAGGGAAGGAGGAGAAGCTCCTCCCCTGTCAGTCTACCCGTTGGGCCCCGCCCCGCGCCGCCTCTTGGCCAATCGCTGCCTCCCGAGCGTTTCCCGCCCCCTGCTCTCCAGCAAATCGGAGCGAGCGTTGCCATAGCAGCGGCGTAGGCGCGTCAGCCAATAAGGAAGGGCGATATTGAGCGTCGGCCCGCCAGCACTGGAGCAGCCTCAAGGCAGCGGCCGCCGGGATGGTGAGTGCGGCCCGGCCCGGCCCGGCCCGGTTCGGCGGGAGGGACCTCGGGCCCCGCTGCGCTCCGGGGAGGCCCCTGGCAGCGAGGAGCGGCCGCGCCGGGGGCCGTGCGCTGAGGCGGCCGCTGTCCGACGGGCCTCAGCCGCCCTCCCCGCGGCGGAGCGAGGCGGCGGCGGGGTCCTGACCCTCCTTTGCTCTTGTGTTGCCGTGCCAAGGCCTGCTCCGTCCCGACGGCCCCGCTCGGAGCCGCGTCCCACAGGAAGAAAGCGAGTGCCAAGCTGGAGCTCACTGAGGAGCAGCAGCAGGAGATCCGTGAGGCTTTCGACCTGTTTGACACAGACGGCACCGGGAGCATCGATGTGAAGGAGCTGAAGGTAGCGAGTCTGTGCTCCAGGCACAGCTCTGCTGAGGTTGTGAAGTAATAGGGGCATAAATAGGTGGGGTCGGGCTCTGCTCCCAAGGAGCAAGTGACAGGATAAGAGGAACTGGCCTCAAGTTGCCCCAGGGGAGCAGTTTAGGTTGGACCTATAGTTTTGTATGATTTATAACTCCTTTTGTTGTTGTGGACTTTGCAGGTGGCCATGAGAGCACTTGGGTTTGAACCTAAAAAAGAAGAGATCAAGAAAATGATATTGGATATTGATAAGGAAGGAACAGGGAAAATCAGCTTTGATGATTTCTTGGTAGTGATGACCCAGAAAATGGTACGTGAGTTTTTAATGCCAAAGTGAATGTGCTTTTGAAGAGGGTTGAGTATCTTCCATCTCCCCGTTAACAAGCTTCTTTAACAGTCAGTTTTGTGTAGGCCTGGGCAAAAGGGAAAAAAATGAAACCCAGTTTTTTGTCACCAATTACAACCAGCTCTGGCCTGCAGCAGTTGTTGGGAGGCTGGGCAAGTGGCGTGGGTGACGGTGGAGCCACTGTATTGTCTTTTCTGAAATTATTTACAGTTAAAAAACTTAGAACATGTTGAGTAAAAACAGATTTTTGGTGGGGGAAGATCCTGATTTGAAATCCCAAAGACCTCTGGCTAGCGATGGAAGCAAAAGAAGTCGCTGAACCCCTGAGGTTGGGGAGGAATCGCTGTGTCTCTGTCTGCCTTCAGCTCCTGTACCTCTCTGGCTGGACTTCTGACTCTGCTCTTCAGAGCGTTTCTCAATCTAATGCTTTTCTCATAACTTTAAGTGTTACCCACAACAGAACACTACTTTTTTTTTTCTTCTGAAACTTATTCTTGCTTCTTTAAGGCTGAAAAAGATTCCAAAGAGGAGATTCTCAAAGCTTTCAAACTCTTCGATGACGATGAAACCGGCAGAATCTCTTTCAAAAACCTCAAACGCGTCGCCAAAGAACTGGGGGAAAATCTCACAGATCATGAGCTGCAGGTTTGTACCTGGGACACGAACCCGTGTCCTGCACAGCCCCCCCTGCCTGCCTTTGTGTGCAGTGAACGGGGGAAGGTCCGGATCACGCTGCGACCGTTGGATAGGTCTCGGGTTTGTGGTTAGAACTGTAGAGTGATGGAATTGTTTCAGTTGGGAGAGACCTGCAAGATCCTTGAGTCAACCCATTGCCCCAGCACTGCCAGGGCACCACTGCCCCCTGTACCTCAGCACCACAGCTTCACGGGGGGGCTTGGAAACCCCTCCAGGGATCATGGGGACTCCACCCCTGCCCTGGGCAGCCTGGGACAGCCCTGGACATCCCTGGAGGGGAAGAAATTGTTCCTCAGCTCCAACCTAAACCTCCCCTGGAGCAACTTGAGGCCATTTCCTCTTATGCTGTTGCTTGTTCCTTGGGAGCAGAGCCTGACCCCCCCTGGCTCCAGCCTCCTGTCAGGAGCTGTCAGAGCCAGAAGGTCTCCCCTCAGCCTCCTTCTCTCCAGGCTGAACAAGCCCAGGTCCCTCAGCTGCTCTTCACCACACTCCTGCTCCAGATGCTTCCCCAGCTCCGTTTCCCACATTTACATTTGTTTAAAGTCTCTGTAAATAGTCCCTGTCTATTCTCCACCTGCCTGAAGAGCTCAGACACCTCTGACTGCTCCACAAAGCAGCAAGAGTGAGGAGTGGGGATCTGTGCCTCCATGGGGGGAGGAAACCCTCCCTCCCAGGGTCAGTTCTGGGGTAAATGCAGCAGTGTCCCAGGCACTGTCCTCAGCATCTTGTGGAATCTTGACCCTTGAACTGCAGGGAGAACCTGGCCCCCTCCCTCCTGGCAAAGCTGGAAGACCTTCTGTCAGTTTGGGATTAGGGAATGGATCCTGGGGTCAAAGATGAGTTAAACATTCCTGGCTGTCCAAATTGCCTTAGAACAATTGTGATTTGTATGGCGTAAGGACAAGCAGGACAGTTCCTAAAATAGAACACTTTCCCTACAGATTTTTGTTTAAATATATCTACAAAAACATATTAGCACCTAGTGTAGCAAATTTTTTGTAGCAGAGTAGGTCTGACGTTGAGCTAACCCTGTCCCTTCCAACACAGTATACAAAGGAATGGTTCTAATTCTGAATGAATCTAATCTTTCTAATCCCCACCTAATTTGTGACTGCAAATATCTTCCAGGAGATGATCGACGTAGCAGACAGAGATGGGGATGGGGAAGTCAACGAGCAAGAATTCCTGCGGATCATGCAGAAGACGAGCCTTTACTGAAATGGACTGCTTTTTATCTTGCCCACGTGTATGTACCTTGGTAGGTGCCTCACTTTTTTACAGTCTTCTGCTTCTTTTGAGACAGCAGCAGACACGGGTCAATATATTTTTGTTTAGAGGTGGATGATCGTAACCTTGTGTCTGTAAACAGTTACCAGCAGCCGACATTTAGAGGTAGCAAGGTGGTTACCTGTTTGTAAGATGTTTACACCGTTTGTGTTCAAAACACAAATCACTTTTTCCAGTGCCAGTATCCGGATCCTCCTCTGACTGTGCGTCACACGATTGTGGTTTGGGGAAGAGACGACTCAAAACCAGACTGTGTACATTTATTTCCCAGCAGTTGGAGTTCTTGGTTTGGGCCCAGCCTCTGTGAACAGTACAACACATGTGCAGGGACCAGTTCTTTATACTCTGTGTTAGGGTGATTATCCACTTCCCCTTTTTTAGTGCAGTCTTTAAACTGACAAAAACAATGTAAATCAACTGCTGTGACTTAAGCTCTTCAGTTTTCACATCTTTAAAGAAATCTACTTGCAAAAGAAGAGGGAAGTTACCAGCACTGCTGCTTCGAAAAGCTCTTGTGTGTTTGCAGGAATATTCAGTGGCTGCAAAGATATGATTGTATTTAAAATAAAGTGTCTTGTTTTAACCCGTCCCGAGTTGTGGAAAGAAATATAGAAAAATACAAAACCACTGGCACCACGTGCCCTTGGATCTGCTGCTAGGGGCAAAAGTGTTCCTCCAGTTACTTGAGGAGTTTGTACTGGAAAAGTTTCAACCTGTAAGTCTTCAAGGGGTCCCCAGTTACTAAACGCTTCGCTCTGGAGATGGCAGCCCCAGCAGGGCTGGTCGCTGAGGCCCGTCTGATGTGCGAGCGTGACTTCAGGGGGAGCTTTTACCTGGGGAGGGGGAGGAAACAAGCTCCTGCCCCCTTCTACTGCTTCTTTTTCTTCCACCAGCCCCTCTGGGTATCCTCCCGCTCTCCCCCCAGGAGGATTTCCTCTTTTCCTGAAATCTTAACATCATCCTGCCTCAAAATCCATCAATCGGAGAATCCCAGGTTGGAAGGGACCTCGGGGGTCTCTGGTCCCGGCTTTCTTGGCAAAAGCCTGGCCTAGACGAGCTGTCCCAGCTCCTGTCCAGCTAAATCTTCTGAGTGTCCAATGTTGGGGAAATTTGATTTATTCCTTCGAGCTTCCTGCACTCGCTTGTGCCCCCCTGGGGTAAAACACCCGCATTACACAAACCTCTGAAACTCAGAACTCCAGATTTGGGATGTTAACGCCAGAGGCCTATGTGATGGCGAAGGGTTCATCAAAAACATCAGAGTTTTATCAGACAGGGTTAATATTCGATTGATTTCTTCATTCTCAGCCAGCACAAGGCTCCAGCTCCATGCAGGAGGCTTGCGAGGCTTCCAGAGGCCTCCGCAACGGGGCTCGTCCCGCAGCGGGATAGGGGTCAGAGCGGCGTGGCCGGGGCTGCCTCTCGCCTGGCCCCGGGGCTCCTGGCCCTGGCCCTGGCCCTGGCCCTGGCCCTCGTCGCCCTGAAGCCTCCCTCTGAAACAGCTCGGGCGGGATGGAGCGTGGCTGAGGGGAAGGCGGCTGGAGGGGCAGCTGGGGCAGGTCTCCAGGCCCTGTCCCCTGGCTGGGCCTCAGAGCTGTTAGTGGCTCGGCACTGAATGGATCTCAGTGAGTCGGGCAAGAAGCTGTAAAAATGCAGCCTGTTCACCCGTGAAAGCAAAGGTTTAGTGATTCCCCACTTGGCCTCTGTCAGCCCCGCGAAGCCCCAGGCACCTCGTTGCTGCTTTCGCATCCCTCTGGGCTAGGGAGAAGAAACCCTGGTCAGGAAGAGAACCTCTGGGCACAGCATGTAGGAGGTAAAGTGGTTCCACCTCTCTCATCCAGAGGCTTTCCACTGCCCTGCTCTGGCTGCGAATCCTTTGTCATGTTTTCAGCCGCGCACCGAGGCAGCGGTAACCTGGGCTGCAGGGCTTTGCTCAGGTGAGGCCTGGAAGAGGACACAGGAGAGCAGCACGTCCTTCCCAACACTTTCCACGTGCGGAAAGCCCTGATTCTGCAGGACTGATGCTGCCCTGTACTGTTGGAACGGTGTGTAGAGCTTGGCATCGCCCTGCGGCCGTTGTCCTCGTGCATGGCCTCAGCCAGAGTAAACGGCGAAAAATGAGAGAATTCAACCCATGTAAAAAGTGTCAGTTTTTATTCAGTAGCAGAACTGTCCCTTCCTGTGGCCACTAATTGTCCTATGAGGTGGAAGTACGTGGGGAGCTTTGGGGCACTGGCAAAGATGGATGGGTGAGGAACCTCGGAAGGGGACCAATTCCTGTGGACACGGGATATACACATCAGGACCCAGGCAACTCCTTGGCCACAGAACCCAAGACAGGGGCTGTATCTGAGCCTCATGGAAACCTGGCTTCTGCTCAGTTGTGCCCATGCTCCAGTTACTGCCAGTTCCCTGTCGGTAACTGGTGTCTCCTGGGCAGGACAGGGCAGTGTTTCCATGGCTGCAGAGTTTTCCCTCCTCAGCAGCCACCAGTTGTCCGGTGGGAAGGAGAACTCTGGTCGAGTGGCAGTTTGCCTGTTGGCACCTGGGTGTAAAAGGGGAAGAAGGTCAGCCGAGGCTCAGTGCCTGCGCTCCAGAGGAGATGGATTCTGTGGCCTGGTGGGGGGGGGATGTTCAGGCAAGTCTGACCACTTCTTTGACCATGTTCCCGATGCCATCGTAGATCTCATGAATAGGGGCGTTGCACATGAAGGCGCTGGTGGTCACCAGCTTGTTCTTCACATCCACGTGGGCTTCTGTGACGTGTTTGTTCACGTGCTTGCAGCCAAGCTCCTTCATGGTCTCGGCAGTCTTTGCATAAGGCCATCTACAAGAAGAAAAGAGAACAAACCCTGTGTGGGGAAGTGGTTGGATGAAGGCCTGGAGCGAAAAGTCCGTTGATTACAGGGCTGGATGTTCCCTGAGAAATCCTGCTCAGTAGGATCCTGTCAGAGGAGCCTCTCCAGGACAACCTCCCGATTACAGTGAGTAAAAAATCTGAAGTAAAGCCAAAATAAGACCTCAGTTTTCCCCTATAGATGTTCCACTAAACTCTGCCCACTCCAGACTTTGTGTTTAACTTTGGGGCTTTTTTTTTCCACCAGCTTCCTACAAGTGACATCGCAAATCCCTCTGCTATCCTGCTCTTCTCTCAGCTTCCTCCTTTCCAGATATCTGAATGTCTTCCAGACTCAAATTCTAATTTATTCCTTCGCGATTCTTGCAGTCTCGTGTGCCCCCCGCTGGTAAAACACCCGCACTGCAGAAAACTCAACACGAAATTCAAGATTCCCAATTGCAACAGGAGAGGACCGTGCGAGTGACGAGGGGTGCATCAGGAACGCTGGGTATTTAATTTATCAGCCAAAATTCATTGAATAAATGCATGGCATGGATCCTTCCTTGCCAGAAATACCCTGCAGCTTCTCACGGGACTTCAGATACCCAGGTAGGAGAGTTGAGAGGGGGAGTGAGTAGCTACACGGGGACGGGGGGTGGTCAGTGCTGACTCTGTGCCCTTCAAGATGCCATTCCCTGTCAGCACCCCAAGGTTACTTACTTCTCACACTCCGTGTCGTGACCCACGGTCAGCTCGCAGCCCGGGAAGATTTTGGCTGCCAGCACTGGGGAAATGCAGCACAGGCCAATGGGCTTCTTGGCAGCGTGGAATGCCTTCAGGACCTCCTCCACCTCTTTAGAGATGACGCAGTTCTTCCCTTGGGTAGCCCAAGTACTCAGGTTTTTAGCCACTCCAAAGCCACCTGAGAAAAAAAAGATACAAGATTAGACCAGAAACTTTGTACTCCAGGGCAGGGGGTTTGGGGGTGTTTCTTGGGTGGCTAAAATGGATTCGGTGGGCAGCAGCATCTGTCCAGTGTTGGGTGCTGGGTTTTCCCCAGGAGATCTTTTCTGAATTATGGTGGAACATGCTGACGAGAGTTCACTTGTCTCTTAATCCTTCCCTAGGCCTGAAATAGCATGGCTGCACTTTGGCTACAGATGAATTACCAGATTCAGGCTACAGATGAATTACCAGACTGGCCAAGCTCCAGAGTGGCCAAGTGTGGAGTCACCCCCTGTGTCCCAGCCTCTTCTCCTGATAAGGAGGTGAGTGTGTTCCTGAGGGATGGGAGATTTTTACAGCCATTAAAAAGAAGCTCGGGGGGTAGTACAGAGGACAGATCAACTGGCAGTTATCTGCCCTCTCCTCTTGGGGTAAGCTTCTGCACTGCCATGTGCTCCTTCAGTGTAAGTCCAAGCATGCCAGTGCCAGCACAGGTGGAAGATGTCTGTCCCTCCAGTCCCTGCTTCCAGCCTCTCTTCTTCCCCAGTGGCTCTGCCAGTTTCTCTCCAGCCCATGACTCCCTTGTCACTCAAGGCTCTTGGGATATCTAAGCTGTTCAGACTTTGGGCATGCAGACCACGAGAAGACTGAGAGGGCAGCTGAGCAATGCTGAGCAAGAGATAAAGGGCCCCCAGGGGGTAAGAGGATGGGGCCAGACTCTGCTCAGTGGTGCCCAGTGACAGAACAAGGGGCAATGGGCACAAACTGGAACCCAGGAGGTTCCACCTGAGCAGGAGGAGAAAGTTCTTTGGTGTGAGGGTGGTGGAGCCTGTGCCAGGCTGCCCAGAGAGGCTGTGGAGTCTCCTTCTCTGGAGAGATTCCCACCCCGGCTGGACCCTGCGCTGCTGGGCCCCTGCTCTGGGTGCCCCTGCTGGATGGAGCAGGGGGGTGGCACCAGAGCATCTCCAGAGGGCCCTTCCCACCCCTACCATGCTGGGGCATGCTGTCCTACCTGGTATGATGAGGGCATCCAGCCCCGTGACATCCACTTTAGCGAGATCCTTGATATTGCCTCTGGCTATCCTGGCACTTTCAACGAGCACGTTGCGCTTCTCCTGAGTTGGCTGTCCTTTCACGTGGTCCACCACGTGCATCTGGTCAACATTGGGAGCATAGATCTCTGCCTGGGGAGGGAGGGAGGGAAAAGGTCTGTTATCCTCAGTCATGTATCCTAAGCACGTTGAAGATCATCGGGAGTGATGAAAATACTTGAGTGACTTTGTTCGGAAAGCGCTTTGCTGGTGAGTGCTGTGACCTTCAGGCTCACCTGGACCTGATGCTGGCATCAGAAAGGTTATTGTCATAGGGAGGAGAAAGGAAAGAAAGAAAGAAAGAAAGGTCTTTTGTATCTTCCACACAGGAACTTTTACCCTGATCTTAAAGGCATGAGGGTTGTGGTAGGTGAGAGTGAAGGGGCTGTCCCACCCTGCTCGGTTTGGGGGTTGAGGTGCTGGAGAGGGAGCAGTGACTTTCCTTCCTAGGAAAGGAGGTATCCCAGGAGCTATTGGTGGGATCTGCATCCCAATCAATCACCATCACCAGGGCAGCCCCAGCCCTGCCCCAGTTGCCCCTACAAACCAGCCATCTGGGTGCTGCCTGCCCAGCAAGCTGCTGTCAAACCACAGACCTCTCACAGAGACAGGGCTTAGAGCTTCTTCTCCCCCGGCACTGTTTTCCCAAAGCCAGAGTATTCCTTCTTCCAGAAAATGCCTCCCCTTCCTTCAGACCTGCTTCAGGCTGGTGTGGAAATTAGGCACGGAGGGTGGCAAGGGGGTGGGTGATAGATCTGTACAGGCTTTGCAGTTCTGGCCCGCACAGTTGAAGAAGGCTGCTAAGGTACTCGAGGGAGACCAGTGGAGGGCAGCAAAGCTGCTGGAAAGGCTGGAAGGAATCTCCTGGGGGGAGCAGCTGAGGACTCTGGGCTTCTCTGGTTTAGTTTATAGAAAAGGAGGAGGAGGAGGAGGAGGAGAGGCAAAATGCCAGAGAGTGGAGAGGTTTGGCCAAGGCTCCGGTTTAAAGCAGGCAGCGAGTGCCCTTTGCTGGCTGCGCAGTGCCCGTCCAGCACCATCCTGGGAGAATGGCTGGGACCCAGCTCTGTGGGTGGCTCAGAGCTGAGCTGTCACACGGGGCTCCTCTCCCCCTCTTGCAGGCTTGCAGAGTACCCGTCGTGTGCCCATCGTGACTAACGGTGTGTTAGAGCCCTGCTTCAGGGGCACCTTTTTTTACCCCTGTTGGCTTTCAACTCGCAAAAACGTCTCTGTTTCCAGTTCTGACCTTCAGGGGTTTAAAAAGATGAATTTCAAACAGCCAAAAACAAGAGT
>JANVCC010000073.1:974969-1020968 GCA_025345505.1 Todiramphus chloris collaris
TTTGCCCAGCAAGCTGCAAAGCTCCTGAGAGGCAAGGACCTTCTGCAAGAGGGAGAGGCCGAAGAGCAGAGCGGGGCGAGAGGAGCCTGAGATGGGGCAGGAGCCTGCCAGGGAGCCTCTTACCTGTGCCCCCTCCCTGCTGAGGTGCACCAGCACAGCAGAAGCCTCGTGGATCTCGCTGCCGTCGTACACCCCGCAGCCGGCCAGCACGACAGCCACTCTCTTCCCCATGGTCCCAGCCAGAGCAGATTCCCCGGAGAGCCCCAAATTGCTGTGCGTCTCTGTTCGCTGCCTGGAGTCTTTTATAGCACGATCCCTCCCCCAGGAGCAGGTGGGGCCAGGAGGGTTGGGCTGAATTTCTTACTGGCAAGAAGGTTTTGTTTCCAGTGCCACGGGCAGGGCACATAAATAGTATTTGTTTCCTCAACTGACTGCTCCCTTTGCAGATCTTCTTCTCAGCACGTTGTCTCCGAAGCATCCCCAGCTGGCCTGACATCTTCAGCTGTGTTTTTCCTTCTCAGCTGTCCCATTTTCCATTCTGCTTCAGACTTGAGCACCAAAGTCTTTGCACATGAGATGGTATCGAAGGGAGCCCACCCGGATCAGGTATTCGAGCCAGTGCACTCCTCTCTGTGCCCCCTTTATTTAAACCCTACCTTGCGTAGGCAGCCTGCCTCTGTTAACGCCACGATTTCCTTTTCTGACCTTAAACGTTCTTATCCTCATATCCCGTCTCTCAAGCGTGGACGTTTTGCACTCTGTTGTAGTTGTTTCTTGGCCTTTGGGTCCTGAGGTTAGAAATTAATCACTCGATTCTTCATCAACAGCCCCCAGCTTTCCATTTGCCAGGGCCCTGAGCTCTGTAGGGGCACAGGGCAGTGAGATTAACAGTGTGCGATGGGGAAACTTCTTTGCTCGTGCAGAGCCTTGTTCTTCCCTGGCCTTGGTGTGCTCCCACCTGAGATGCTGGTGCACCTCTCTGCCCCGACCGTGCACTGCTGAAATCACAGTGGCTGCTCTCTGAGGCTGCCTTGCCATTCTTTAGAGAGCTAAAACCATGTGACATGACTGAAGAATGTTTTTCAGGGGTTAACATACAAGAAATGTCCCGTGGATCTCTACTGTATTTGGAAGAGCCATGAAGTTACCTGCTGTGTATAGTGAGATAGTGTTTGGTGAGTTTGTTGGTCACAGCAGACATTAGGAAGACACTCGTGCGACTTCATTTATCACATCTTTTACAGCCAGGTGAGAGAGCAGGTGCCACATGCTCCTGGCTGCTATGTGTATGACCAGGACCAAAAACCACATGAAGAGGGGCTTTTCATTCCAGTTACTTTTAATGAGAACTGGGCTGTGAGATACGTGTGGAAAACAGCCAAAACCTTCTCCCTGTCCTTTGCTTTGCCATCTAAGGTTCTCTGACTGTGGTTTAGAAATCTGTTATTTCCTCCTGTAAGAAAGAAATGCTGAATCATGCTGCCTGAACAGGTAATTTCTTCCTCCTTAACTGGTTAGAGAGCAGTCCCGTTAACGGTGGAACAAAGATAGCCAGAGGCTGATGATTGGAACTTGCTGCTCACTGCAAACCACATCATTCAGCTCTGCCTGTTTCAAACCGACTGAGCTGGTTCCCCCTCGCAGATGGAATTGGTTAGGTGTGACTGCCCAGGCCAGGCTTGTTCCAGTGCTTGCTTCCTCATGCATGAGACCTGTCTGAATAGGCATCTCGAACCCAAAGGTCTGTCTGGGCTAAGCACCTTGTTGATAAATACTCTTCAGCTGAGTTATTCCATTCCCTGTGCGAACGTCTGCGCACATTTATTTAGGCAGAGACCTTGGCCTTTAATATCAACCTCTCACCTTAATCAGCACCGATATTCCAGAGCAGATGAGTGTGAAGGAACCCTGGTGCCTCAAAGCTCTTCTTGAAGGGTGAACACAGTTAAAGATAACTGTCCTCCAAAGCACCGAGCTGTTCTGGGGGTCCAGCTGCTGCAATGGAAACACACCATCAGGGGGCCTCTGACATCATCTGTGGCCCCTGCCAGCCTGGGGTTGTTCTGGATGCTGCTACAGGTCCAGTGCCTCCTCGGTGTTCCTGGAAGCCTGTCTTGGAGCTCCAGCCTGTGCATGTCTAAGTCCCATTTTTAACAGCTTTTCTGTCCCCGAGTCCTGGCTGTGCAGCATGACTTCTGGGGGAACACAGACCAAGATCTGCCTAGGGGAGCATCCCAGTTTGCTGCTGTAGGGCCTCTGTGGAGTCATCTTTGACCAACCCTGTAATATTCGTGTGAAGTTCTTACGCTGTTCTGCATCTTTTATCTTGTCAAGAGGCTGAGAGTGGAATTTGCTTTAACTGGGGCTGATGGGAACAAGGAGCTGAGCCCTTCATGGGAGTCGACCCTACACTGGCTCATTGCAGACAAAGCAAACAGTGGAGGAATGTGTATAATTGCAGGCAGGTCTTCTCCCTGTCTTCCTTCAAAGCTCTGTTGGCTCTCACAGAGCATTTCTCTGCCTAATTCCCACTTGATGTGTGACCCAACATGATCCCGAGGCCAGTGCCCGTGGCTTTCTGCAGCCTCCCTTTCCTCCACTGGTAAAGACCTTTAAGCCCTGATCACACATTCTCCATGGGAAGCAGCAGAGAGCTGTGACTAGGTCCTTCATGTCACCTTTGAGATGCAGCAGTGATCACAGCAGTTACTTGGTGCTTATAGAATAGAATCAGAGAATCCTTTGGGTTGGAAGAGACCTTTAGAATCATCGATTCCAACGGTTCCCCCAGCACTGCCAGGGCACCTCTGACCCCTGTCCCTCAGCACCACAGCTCCACGGCTTGGAAACCCCTCCAGGGATCACGGGGACTCCACCACTGCCCTGGGCAGCCTGGGACAGCCCTGGACAACCCTTGGGCGAGCTGAAGAAATTGTTCCTCAGCTTCAACCTAAACCTCTCCTCTGGCCCAATTTGAGGCTGTTATTACGAGCCAGAAGGTCTCCCCTCAGCCTCCTTCTCTCCAGGCTGAACAACCCCAGGTCCCTCAGGTGCTCCTTACCAGACTTGTGCTCTAGATCCTTCCCCTGCTCCGTTGCCCTTCTCTGGACACACTCCAGCTCTTCAATGTCCTTCGTGGACCGAGGGGCCCAAAACTGTACCCAGGATTCGAGGTGAAATCACTCGCTGCCTGCAGAGCTCTCCTGGAAAGCCAGCAAGGCTCCTCTAGACCGATCCTCACACTGATGGTCTCCAGGCTGCTTGTTTGTGTTGACAGCTCACCCGTGAAAACCACTTAGGAGGAGTTCTCCATGAGCATGCGTGGAGAGGCTGGATGAGGTGGATGTGGGGTGACAGATGGACACAGAAATCACCTTGAAGGGCATGGTGCTGAATCTGCCCTGGGTTTGCCCAGCACAGGACAGGGGTGCCAGGCATTCATAGCTGTGACAGGGACAAACAGCAGGACCATGGCCAGTGTTGGGAGAAACAACTGGTCCCCAGGGAACTCCTGGGCTTGCAAAGTACTTGTTTGCTCCAGCAAGATGGATTCTTCAAAAAAAAAAAAAAACCCTTAATTTTAACCAGTGTAATTTCCTCACTGGCAGCAGCAAAAAAGCAGCAATAAACCCTCGGTGTTGTTTGTCAAGCACCTTTTTTAACAAGGGTTAATCAAGAGCAAAATGAACAGGCCCCCGGAGCAGGGGGGTTGAGCTACCAGCAGCCCACGCTGACTCACGGACCCAGACCGACTGACATTTACTGCGGCAGGGAGCTCGTTTGCATTTCCTCCCGCTCACAGGAGCTGTTTGTAGGGAAAAGGGGTGGAGAGCGGGGAGGAACGGCAGCCGGCCGAGCTGCTTTGGTTATAAAGAGCTAGGGAGGAAAGCGAGGCAGCAGTTCGGCCCGCGCCGGGGCTTCGGAGGGCTCGGGATGGCAGGAGGGGAAACTGAGTCACTGCATTCCTCCGTCGGGCTCCTGGGCATTTCCGCAGGTAGGGATCCGCTGCTTGGCACGGGAGCCTGGGCTTGGGACAAGCTTTTCACGGACAACCCCCTTTTCAGAGGGGGCTAAAGAGTCTCCGTGATGCTGAACCTTCTCTGCTTTGGGCAAAGCTTTTGGATCCAGAGGTCCCTGTGCCCGTTTCGGCAGCCAACAAAATATTTGCCTTGGCTTTAACGCGCTGGCCTGAACTTTTGTACCCGATCCATCCTGGGTGGGAAGCAAATCCAAACTTTTTGGTAGTCCTTTTCACGAGCCATCTTTACTTGGCTGCACTCTCCTCTCTTTTCCTTTCCTAACCCTTTCCCCTGCAGCTCCATTTTCCATCTTTCATTTGCCCCTTCGCCGCATCTCCCCCTCCCTTGTCAAAGAGTGCTGGCCTTGCCAATTTTGGGCGAGTTTTCTGTAGGCGCAAGGCTTACGTGCTCATCTGCAGAGCGGGTGTGCGTCTGGCGAGCGGAGCCGGAGCGCTGCTTTGTACCTTTATATGACAAGGGGGCAGCACTTTCAAACACCACTAAGTTCAAGCTTCTCAAAACCAGGCGCTAGAAAAAGGTGAGACCTTGGACACAGTCCCGCTTACAACACCCTCCCCCAGCTCCTTAGATTTCATTATTTGCAGAAGTTTGGGGTTTTTTTGCTATTTGCACGGTTATTTTTTCTCCATCCCCTGCTCTTGCCACGTGGGTTCTCTCCTGGGTTTTTTGACAATGTTTACGAGCTCTTTCCTCTCCTCCTCCTCCCTTGTCACACGCAGGATCGCTTTTACTGGCAGTGCATTTCTACAGCCTACCCCGAGCGGCCCCTCTGATCCCCAGCACAGCCCTGGGAGTCCTTCTGCTGATTCTATCGGTTCTTCTGGCCTACGCAGGTAAGGCTGGGAGGGTGGCCAGCCTCAAGGCCTCCCCCTTCACAGCTCCACATGTGCCTGGGCTGCTTTGCCAGCGGGTTTGGACACCCCGTGGCAGCCTTGCCTCTTCTCCTGGAGAAGTATGTCAGCAGGGCAGAGTTTTCCTATATGGGCAAGCAAAGAAATCAGTGTTAGTTTTGAACAAGTGCCTCACCAAGATCTCCAAGAGTTTTAACAGCCTGAATACATAATTCCTCTAAACACCTTTCCCAGGCTTTCTGAGAGTACTTTGGGCATACATGGACTGAAATGAGATGTCCCTGTGTGACCACCGAGAGATCTACTTACCTGAGAGAAAAAAATCACTGGCTGTCACAAAGTCCAGGCTTTTTAGAACGAATGCTAAGTTGTTTCTCCTTCTAGGTTGGAGCCAGGAGGATGTGAAAATCCAAGATTTGATGCTGGTATTTTTTGCCCTACAAACCAGCAAGCCTGGGAGAGACACTCTGTATTTTAAGCCATAAAACATAGGTCCACCTCTTCTCTGAAGTCAGTGGTGGCACAAAGCATTAGTAGAAAGCAAAAGCAGCTGCACTGATGGGACAGTAAGAAATGGACCACTGGGCAGGTGATATTTCACCATTGGTGGGAATCAAGAGCCTTCCACCCAGGGCAGGAATTTCTGTGCTCCCTTGTTCCAGGAGATGTGGGATGACAGTCCTCTGCAGCTTGGGGACTCATTCAGCAGAGCTCTTGCTTCCCTTCCCAACTCAAGTCTGGCTCACGAGGCTGTATCAGTTGGGGGAAGAAATGAAGCATGGGTGCATTACAAGCTTGGTAGGAAGCTTTCAGGTCTATCTGTGCTGATCAGTATCCTCACATCAGCTTAGCAGTGAAAATAAGGTACCCTGTGATATTGTTCAGGTGTGGTGTGTGGGTTCCATTCAGCTTGAAGTGTTTCAAATCGAGGTCTTTGTCGTTTTGGGGATCAGGATACCAAACAGGATAGTTCTGGAGAAGGAATGAGGTCTGCAATTCCTACGCTTCTCTCTTCTGAGAAGGCTCAGTTATTTATGGGGATCCAGCACGTTGTACGATGCTCGTGGTTCAGCAGGAACAAACCAGACCACCAGGCAGCCCAAAAGAAAGAGGCACCAGGACTTGATTTGCGTTAATATATTACGAGCTTCTTACTGAGTCTTGTAGGCATTGCGAGGAAGATAAGACAGTGGCTTGCTGAACCTCAGCTTCACAGGGCCTGGTACGGTGCTTGCTTGAAGGAACTCGAGTCCTTTGAGCTCACCTCAGGCATTCTGAGGATCACAAAGTGTTCTGCTGATGGGGTCTCTCAGTCAGGTCTACCCAGTGTGACGGGCATGGTGCAGCCCGACCCGAACTCGTGGTGTCTCTGCCTAGCATGGTGCAGGACCCATGCAGCTCCGTGCTAGCCCAGTGGAGCTGCTTCCCACACACCATGTGCTGACAGCACAGCTGCCTCTCCTGACCTGCTGCCTGGAAACCACAGTTCTGTTCTCTGTTGTTGTTTGTTTCACAGGGATCCGGAGAAGCCTAAGAAATGCCTCCCTGTTCTTGACTCTCTGCCTGACCATCTCAGTGTTCTGGTGTGGCTACGGAGTGGTGCTCATCCTGGGAGGGCAGGGAGCTTTGAGCGACGCCGGTGATTCCCACGACGCCTTGGTGCCTGGCCTGGTCACGTTTGCTTTGGCGCTGCTCATCATTGCAGTGGTGGGCTTCCTTTGCAGAGAGGTCATCCTGGCTCTGGTGGCTTCTGCCGTCTCTCTCGCCAGCGCTCACGAGGTTGCCCTGCATTGTAGCCCAGCTTTCGGTTCCTCCGCTGTGGCTTCCAACTATATGATTGTCTGCTTGCTTGGTGGTTATTTTGCTCTGGGAAGGATTCTCTATTTCCTAAGCAAAGAGAAAATTGCCCTCCCTGGCACAGATCTGGCCAAGAACAAGGCCCGTGAACAGATCCAACCCACCAGTGGCAGCGGGAATCGTTTTGCAGTCACCGGTCTGATCCTCAACATGCTGTCAGCCAGCATCTTTGGCTGTAGGCTCCTGGGCGTCGTTGGCAAACTATTTATCGGCCAAGTGCCCTGGCTGTGGGCAGCTGGGATCTACCAGCTTGGCATCTGCATCTTATCCTACCGTGCGATGGACGTGCTGATGGCTACCTTCTTTGGTTTCACTTCCCTCCTGAAGTTCGCTGGAGGCTATTGCCTCCTGTACCCAGTCTGGCAACCAGAGGAGCCATCCTTCCCTACTCCATTCCTGGTGGTTTTCTCGATCCTTTTTGTTGTCTTGGCTCTTTTTCTCAGTCTCCAGAGCCCCGTGGATGGCCTGTATGTGCTGCTTTATGTGGCCTACTGCATTGCACTAGCTTGCCGCCCCAAAGGATTTTTTGAAGGTGGACCCCAAGGCGTGGATGTGGCCATTTTTGTGGCCTCGGCCTTGGTGGCTCTTCTTCACCTGTACAATGTGAAAGCCCGTGCCAAGATCCCAACGGGGAGGGGGGCTGTGAAGGCCCTGCTTGCTCGCAGCAGCTTCCTGAAGCTTCGCGAAGGGGCAGAGCTCCACGCACCGTACCTAGGCTATTCCAAGTACGCGGATGCAGAGGTACTTGGCTATGCTTCTAGTGTCCTTGCTGCTTTTGCCCTCACGGCGACAGGGGACCCGCAGGCTCCGCTTGCTACTGTTGTCATCCCATGGGTGCTGGTCGCTGGTGGCATCCTTAAGCTTCTGAGCGGCTCAGTGGCCTTTGCCCGGGGTAAAACCTTGGAGAGCAGCGCCTTCATTCTCTACGCTGTCATGTGGATCATCTGGGGCTTGACAAGATACGGTGGCCTCTACGGCACTACCAGAAGCTTCCACGCAGCAGTAGGCATCATTGCTTTCATGCTTTTCAATACCTTCCTCGTCTTGTGCACGCTCTTCTTAAACGTGGCCTGGTTCCTTTACTCCCTCACTTTCTTCCTCATCGCTGTCAGCTTCTTACTGGATGCAATCCACGCTCTTCCTGCTGGCTATGACATTGCTGCCACCCTCATCTTTGGTCTGGTCAGCTTTTACTGCTTCCTCTCTGCCCTTTTCAACAGCATCTTTGAGGGTCCCTGCTTACCACTGGGTAGGCCCATTGTGCAGCTTAGTGGTGTTGGGGGAGGAATGAGCAAGTGCCTTCACCTGCCTGCCAGGAAAGCTGCCTCCGTCAAGAGAATTGCAGGTAAGGGAAATACGTAGGGCATAATGGGGGGGCAAGGCAAATCCTGTGAGGTTTTGCAGCAGAACACTATTAAAAGGATGTTGTTCTGATCCAGATGTGGAAACCATGATAATTTGACAACATTTTGACAGATTGGGCCAAGATACAAGAGTCCATAACAGCTAAATACGGGACGGGGGAAATAGGAGCAGTTCCCTGCGAGGAGCTGGGTTGAGCAGTGAATTTGCTGCTGCCTCTCCTGTTTCATATCCCTGTCTGCCCATCCCAAATCCTCCAGGCTGGGGCTACCGCTGAAAGCTTGGTACAGAGAAAGCAGGGCAAATGCACGGTGCTTGCTCTCACCACAGGCCTCAATGACTTCTGGTCCCAATGAACGTGGCCCAGAACTCCTTGAAATGCCAGATCTCCTCTTGGTTGAATGCTCGAAAATTGCAGTGTCAGAGGGAAGTGGGGAGAGGAGATGAGAGCACCGAGTTGGCTGTTTTGCCTGTGACAGCTCTTGTGTGAATTACAGCCCTTCACTTCTAGTGAGTCAAGGGGCTCTGCCCTGTTCACATGCCAACAGATATCCTGAAGAACGGAGGGACGTGCGGCATCCCCACGGACACCGTGTATGTGCTCGTGGCAGCCTGTAACCGGCCTGATGCTGTGGAGAAAGCTCACCAGTAAGTGTTTCTCCTGCTGCCCCAGTGAGGGCTTCCTGGGTAAATATTTTCCCGACCAAACTGCCTCTTGGTAAGGACCTGTCATACTGGTGGGGTTTCCTCAGAACCTGGGCGATTAGGACTCCTACCCGTCGCTGCACAAGAAGCTAAATCCTTAGTTTGGAGCAGACATTCCTGACTGGTGATAGTCACTGATGTCCCTTCCTGTCAGGTCATCTGTTGAACAGTCTTGTTTTTACTATATACTGGTGTCCTGGGCAGAGCCTGCACACCTCATCTTAACTCTAAGCCTTGCCAGCAGGATTTCCTTTCCACCTTGAAAATAAATCCCCATCTTACTTCCAGGGTCTTTTTTCTTGCCTCCTTTCCAGCACCAAGCGCCAAGCTCAGGATCGCCCCATGTCCCTCTGGATTTCTAGCCTAAAGCAACTGGAACCTGCAAAGCATTTGTTCACACCTCTCCTCTGGGACTTCATGGAGGCTGCCTGGCCCTCTCCTATCAGCTTGGTGGTTCCCAGAGGTGAGGAAATGCTTCCCAGGGAGCTTTGAAAGTCACGCATCCCTGCCACACCGCGTGCTCCATGGCAATACTCCTGGTAAGATTGTTGTGTTTGGACTGACGTACACCCCTAAGTGCCGTGTGATTCTTCCTTCTGCAGGTGAATGGGTGGACTTCCTGGGAATGAAGGACTCCGCTAAATATGTGGGTACCCCTCAGAGCATTGCCATCCGCATCCCCGACTGCTCGGTCACCACACACCTCATCGACTTGGTGAGCGCCCGTTCCTTGGTGTCTACACCAGTGAACCCCAGTTCAGCAGGGGGTTAGTCACGTGTACACCCGTTTGGTGGGTCTGTAGATGCCTACAAAGTAGGTGTCTCTACCTGGGTGAGTCCCACCAATATCTCTTCAGACTCACAGAGATTCACAAGCGAATTCTGGGTTCAAATCATCTGGTTTATGTGGCAAAACCTGCTCAGAGCTTTTATCCCGTCTTTCTGTCGCCAGGTTGGCCCCATCGTGGTCACGTCAGCTAACCCAACAGGAGAGGCAGATACGACACACCACAACCAAGTCTATGCCAAGCTGGGAGATAAGGTAACTGGGCCTCTGTGTCTTTCCATTTCGGCTGGTCCCAGAGGATGTGGGGATGGAAGAACGCAACCGCTTTCTTTCCAGTAGGCAAAGCAATGGATAGCATCAAGAATCTGGGAAAGCTGCTCCTTAAAAAGTCTCATGGGTGCTCCTCATGTTGGTGTCATAGTGAAAGAACAGTGTCAGATACAGGACTTGGTGGGAAACCCAAACTCTTCTGATTTACACAGTATAGTTACGGCTTGGCAGCGTGAGTGAGTTCATCTTCCAGCACTGAATGCTACAAGCAACAAAAAAACCCCTTCTTTGCTTACAAGCAATGAAACCACAGATGCCTGAGTGCTCCAGGGCTCCAGCTGGCCATGAGCTGGCACAACACAGGGGATTCCCACCAAAAGCTGAAGCTGGTCTAGAACTTATTCCTGTCTTTTAGAACTCTCCTAAGTTGTGGAAGTACCACGGTCACGGCAGCTCAGATGGCTGTCTCTCATTTCTCTGCTAAATCCGGAGTGCTCCCTTTTGTATGTCCATGGCAGCTTAGGCAAGGGCAGCTTTAAACAAAGGTGGTGCACATCTTCCACCTCTGACTCCTCAAACATCTGGTTTTCCTGTGCTTTGTGGATGGGACTTCTTCAAAGCTCCTCAGCTGATGCAAAGCTGTCTTTGCTGTGCTGCTCAGCTACACCCCACAGAGCTCTCTCCCTGCTTTTAGTAAGCTCATTCCAAATTCAGCCCTTAGTGTCAGCATAGTGGAGTAGGAAGGAGCAGAGTTGCCTTTGGTAATAGTTAACCTGCTGTTGAGTGGGGGAAACTGCCCTCTCTTTTCCCACATGCCTGAGCAACTCGGTGTGACCATCTGCTGCTCTCTCTTCAGGTGGATGCTGTTCTTTGCGACGGGCCTTCTCCAGAGAACATTGCCTCCACCGTTGTGGACTGCACCAAAATCGACAGTGGGAACATAGGATTCTTCAGAGTTGGGATCATCCCCAAGTCTCAGGTAAAATGAACCTTGGTTTTATTCCTGCGCCCTTTCTCCAGCTCCGTTAAGTGGTTTCAGATGGGGGTTTCCTAGTTCTGTAAGGAGGTGAAAAGATCTGTGATGGTGTGAGGAGTTATCACAGGCTGATGTGAAAGAGCTGAAAAACAGAGCTCCATGTTGCCTGCGTCCTGATCTGGACCTTATCCTCCAGACCACCACTGCACCTCTCCGTGCTAAGCACATTGCTGGGGAGTGTGCAAGGTGAGACTGATTCATTCATGGAAAGAGATCCAAGGTGATGGACCTCTGTGGGGCAGTCTCTCCTTTTACACCCGTCCCAGAGACCTCTGAGCAGGCAGAAATGAGAGAATCACAGAAGTGTTTTGGTTGGAAGAGACCTTTAGAATCATTGAGTCCAGTCATTAACCCAGCACTGCCAGGGCACCACTGACCCCTGTCCCTCAGCACCACAGCTCCACGGCTTGGAAACCCCTCCAGGGATCACGGGGACTCCACCACTACCCTGGGCAGCCTGGCACAGCCCTGGAGGGGAAGAAATTGTTCCTCAGCTCCAACCTAAACCTCCCCTGGGGCAATGTGAGGTTGGTTCCTCTTACCACTTGTTCCTTGGGAGCAGATCCTGACCCGCCCTGGCTCCAACCTCCTGTCAGGGAGCTGCAGGAGCAATGATGTAAACCCAAGGCTGAGCCCAGACACAGCATTAGTTCAATAACTGAAGAAGAAATCAGTGCTTTCCCCCAGTTCCACCCCCCCTCATGGCTGTGTTTCCTCACTCCAGGTGCTGCAGATCCTGGAGCAGGTGCAGAAGAAACACACTTCGGTTCCTAGCAGCGGCCCTTGCTCCACAAAAGGCCGGGAGGAACATCTGCAGCACGGCCATGCTGTGCACAACGGGGTGGGCACGGCCACCTCGGAGGAGACCGTGCCGGGGCAGCCCCCCGATGCCAGCTGCGAGAGCCACACTCGCTTCTGAGTCCTGGGCAGCTCACGCAGCCACGAGCTCGCTAGGAAATCATTTGCTGGGGAATGACAGATAGGTCGAAACTGGGGAACGGGAGAGGATCCTTAGCTGCAGGGTGACATTCGTCTTTCTATGGATACTGCTAAAATAGCCCAGTGCAGAGCTGACTTCCAGTCACCCACAGGTATAATTTTCACTCACGGAGGCTTCCAGCTTTCACTGAAGATCAGACATGACCAAAGAGCCTGTTACATCGGTGGCGGGCTGGCCCCAGGCTTCTATTCCTGTCACTGGGAGTTGGTAGCTTAGGTTTGGGGCACAGAGTAATGTGGAGTGTTTCATAATTACATGTCTGGGGGGAAAACACTGTACAAAACTTGGAGTGGGAAAGGGAGAAGGGAGGGTGTGTTCAGGTGCTGTGCTGGTGAATACAGCAGGCTGTCTAAAAGGGGTGAGGCAAAGCCAGAGCCTTGGGAGATTCAGCCTGGAGTTGTTCAGCCTGGAGAGGAGAAGGCTCCAGGGAGACCTTCCTGTGGCCTTTCAGGGCTTCAAGGGGCCTGTCAGAAAGATGGGGACAGACTTTGGAGCAGGATCTGTAGTGACAGGACAAGAGGGGATGGGTTTAAACTAAAAGAGGGAGAATTAGGCTGGAGAGAAGGGAGAAACATTGATGGTGAGGGTGGTGAGACCCTGTGCCAGGCTGCCCAGAGAGGTGGTGGCTGCCCCATCCCTGGCACCATTGCAGGGGAGGTTGCCCGGGGCTCTGAGCACCCTGCTCTAGCTGCAGATGGCCCTGCTCCCTGCAGGGGGTTGCACCAGAGGAGCTTGAAAGGTCCCTGCCCACCCAAACCATTCTATGATTGTTTGATTCTGTGAGCTGGGGCTGTCTTCTGATACAACTTCTCATAACAGGTCACAGAACCCAACACTCAAAAGAGACACCAATATCTGCCGTGCCACTTTCTGTTTGCAGTCAGTGTGAGAGTAGAGCTACCATTTTGAGGGCTCCAGTAACACCTCCTTGAAAGTGCTGGAGCATTGTGGAAGAGCCTCCCTTCCCGTGACCTTATGCAGAGTAGGAATTTCAGGAGACTCATCCGCACTGCGTTCAGGGGTGCTGGAAGCATGCTCTCCCCTCACTGCATAACCCTACACATCTCATGGTACATTTCCTCCAGAGCCAAGCAGTAGCTGCTGACTGGGAGGAGCTGAAAAGACATTTCAAACCAACATGAGACGTTCTCCTTGGTGCACACTGCAGTTAGGGGCTTGGTTGGCCTCTGGAAACTTGATCTTATTCTTACCCGACTCAGGTGCAAGGTGCTGATCAGACTCCAGCTGAAACCAATGCATTGATGCATTGCTTTCACCTGGAGTTCTGGAACTTAAGTGCTGTGCAGGCAGAGGAACTGCAGCACAGCCAGGTCTTCTCAGTCTGTTCGTATGGAATGGGCTCTTCCTGCAGAGAAAGAAAATGTCAGGTAATTGAGTTTGTTTAATAATTCCGTCATCTACTTACTGTATTTCTTTGGGGTTTATTCAAATGTATTTTTAGAGAGCAATAAACCATTGTCAATCAAGACTGAGCTGCCCAGCAGGACTGTGCCATCGTCTGCTGCACTGCCCGGAGAAATCCTCCCGGGTCCAAGGGTTGTGGGCTTCAGCACCTTGGGGGGCCTGGCCGTGCACCCAGGACCTTGTGAGGGAATCAGTCCCAGGGTGGGGAAGAGAAAAGAACTCCTGACGTGAACCCCTTGGTGCCAGCTCCCTGGGTGCGGGGTGCTGCTGAGGCCAGAGACACCGGGGCCTTTCCTAACTCGGTTCAAAACCCCATAAACACCAAAACCGGGCCAGAAGCGTTCACCTGGAGAGGCACTGGAGGAGCACAAAGCCTTCTGCTGGAGGGAACCAGCCCTGCCTTAAACCCACCCCTCAGGCTGCTGCCCTGGGCTGCAAAGCACGACGCGCTTTAGCGAGGCACGAGCTCCAAGTGCGTTAAAAAGCTGCGCTCTTCACGAGCTGCCTCGCCAGGCTCCTTTTTTTCCTCTTCCACTCTCTCGGTGCTTGTTCTTTCCTCGCAGGAAGTTTGGATGGCGGTGTCAGGATGCGGGGAAAAGATGCTGGGGAACCATTTCTCCCTTTCCTGGGCGAGGTGTGAGATGGGGAAGTAGTCCAGGGCAGCCCAGTCCTTATTTTACACCCCCTGCAGCTCTCCTGGGTACGAGCAAATGGGAAAGAAACCGTTTAGGGAGGAGAGGATTTAAATGGGACATTTTGGTTACATAGTTTTTTAGAAATTCCTAATGTTTCCAGAGTTTTCTCAGCATTCAAAGTGAGGCAAAACATTTTTAAAGAGGAGAGGAAAAAAAAAAAATGCCACTGTTTTAAGCAGCAAATCCCAACCACTTCAGGACAAAGCTGTTAGCACCAACACTGGAGCTTTTTTCAGCGTGGTTTCTGAAAGGCCACCGATCAAATCCATTCCGAGGGTGTTGACAAGAGTTTATCAAACACTTTCATCACCCTAAAGATGTAGGGTTTGGTCAAAACGAGGTCGAGGAGACTCGCCGAGCCCTTGGCGGTGTGGTCCCTGTGCTGCCCCTCTCCTGTCCTGCTTCACGGGGGGAATTGCCCGGCTGCGGCCCCTGCGAGCTGAGAGGGACGGGGGGGACGCCTCCATCACGGAGGAGTTTGCAGCGACCCAGGAAAAGGTGGGACTTTGGAGAAAGGCCACTTTTGGTTGCATTGTCTGAGATGCGGAGGCCTTTAGGCCTGAAAGGTCACCCTGGGTGACAAAATAATCTCCTGAATGGGCCTCTTTGTGGAACGGCCAACTTTTTAATCCCACTGGGGCTGGAAACAACCCAGGAAGAAGGGCTGTCCCACCTTGATTCTGCCCTTTGTGGAGTCCAGACATCCATGTCAATGGAAAGAGAAACCCAAGGAGAATGGAAAATAAAGAAGCGTATTTTCCAGGGGCAGGAAAAACCGAGCTCACCTTTCTGAGAATAGAGCTGGGCCATAGGAACAGGAACTGACTCAACGACGTCTTCGAGGATGCGTGTTGGTATAGTGGGTGGACCTGATACTCGAGTGGGCAGAGTGGTTCGGAGAGGAAGGGCGGCATCGCAACCACCTCTTGAGTGAAACCAGACCAGCAGAAGCCATGAGCAGAGTCATCAATGTCCTTTGACCACCTCCAGCTTAAACACGAGGAACTGGGAGCTCTGTAGGGACAGAGCCCGCTCCCCTTTGTCTCCTGTTCCTGAGATAAGGAAGGCAAAGTCTGACCGTGCCTTGGGATGGGACGTGAGATGGAGGAAAAGGCAGAAGCAAAGTCCTGCTTAATCAATCAACATGAGCCCCTTTGATGTGGGCACTGTTGAGAGCATCTGCACGCACAGCCTGCAGTGGTTTCCTGTCGCACTCGCCTCGCTGCATTCTTCCCGGCATCCCTCCCTGTCACACCAAGGGCTCAGGGTCACTACAAAATGACCCGACAATCTGGTTTGGCACTTCTGGGGGTGTCATAGCTGGGGCTGAGGCTCAGGCTCTGCAGTAGGGACCGATGGGTCTATCAGACCCCTGTGTTCCCCTGCTCCATTTCCACGGTTCCTGGAGGTTGTGGCACGCACTGCCTTGGGCCTCCAACTTCTCAGCCCCATGGACTGGATGGAGGAATCATCACAGAATCCCAGCGTGGTGGGACCTCTGGAGATCAGCTTGTCCAACCCCCCTGCTCAAGCAGGGGCACCTAGAAGATAGGCAGAGAGCGCTGCAGGGATGTCAGTGCAGAAGGTCATGCTGGGGGGATGGATGGGGAGGTCTGCCCTGCACGTCCAGTTCAGCGCTGCCCCTGGCCATGGTTCAGCAGCCATAATAAATAACTCAGCTGAAGACCCATGTTCAAAGGCTCAGAACGTTAGTCCCTGTGAGAATCACCTTTTCACTCCTTCCCGGAAAACACAGAGAAGATCTTTCTCATGTCATTATCTCTTCCTAGATACTGAAAAAGCAGGAATTTCAACAAATTCTCCTGCTCTGGCCATGAGATGGATGTCAGGGGTCAGATGGTTATCCTGAGATAGGTATCTCTGTCTCAGCAGCCATGGAACGGGGACTCTGCAGTGCCTCCAGGACCAGCCATGCCCAGGCACCTTTGAGGAACCTCACATTCTCCACATACTGCTGAAGAAGTGGAAAACTGTTTGGCTATCTCTCACAGCAGCCTGTCTTGGCTCCATGCAGCTCTCAGAGGAGCAGGGGTTGTAGGATCACCTCCCAGATTAAGAGATTTCTCCACCTCTGGTCTCAGACCCTGTTTTTCCTGTTATCCACCCAGCAGCAGGAAATCACGTGGACCTTTCAGAGTGAGATGCTTACTGCTGAGTTTCAGTAAATTTCCAGCTCTGACACGACAGTCCCTCCTCTGACACGACACCAACTATGGGAGGTAATACAGCAACCTTCCTCCTTTGACCTGACTGCTGGTCCACACCAAACGGTCGTTCTTTTATTTGCTGAATTAGTGATGGATTCATGTAATCAGTGTCTCACAGTTACGGATTCCACTGTGACCTTGTGTGGCCAGTGACAACACCCTAAACTAGCAGGAGTTGCCCTGATTTCCTTTCAGTGCACAGAACCTGGAGGATGAGTAAGTAGCTACCAGCAGCACTGACTCTACTCACCTTATCTCCTCAACATTCCCTTGAGTCCCCTAACCACCTCTGACACCCTTTCCCCTGCAGCCTTGCTCAGAACCTTGTCCTCCCATGCTAGGTTATCAGATCTTCTATGACCCAAGGGGTTCCACTGCCCCCTGTCCTCCTCCTCACCACCCCCTCCAACTGCTCCAGGCCCTCCTTGCCCGCAGCTGCCTTCACGTGCAAAATAAACCAAGTCCCAACTGGTAATAGGAGAGTCTCTTGTGGGAAGCAGAGATGGCAAGAGAAGTGGAGGAAGAATAAGGAAGGACCAGACATGGCAGCTTGCTGCAGTTCCAGGCATGAAGAAGAAACCAGATCCAGGAGGCTGTGACCTCCAAAAGAGCTGAGATGGGGTTTCCACAAACATAATTAATGTGGGTTTTTTTTTTTGTGTTCTCCATCCTTAGCTCTCCAAAGACACCGCAAAGTGCGAGTCAAAGGAAGCAAAAGGCCTTGTCCATGTCTCCTCATAGTCAAACCTCTGGGAGGAAACACAGGAGCTTTGAAGGTATGGGTGACCGATAAGCAGCTTTACACAGCAGCTGTTGGGTGCTTTCAGGTCACCTTGTCTGGGATGCTGTCGGTTGGGGTGACTTGTTGTACTCTTTGGACCTGCCTTTCCCATAACAGCACAATTCATTCCACCTATTGAGGAAGTGTGTCCCACCCAATATCTGACAGATGGCTAGGAGGGTGTTCCCATGTGTACAACAGACTCTAGAAACTGGTCATTTCTTCCTGATACTCTGCATGAAATTATATTTAAAACGTGCCTTGATAAAATGCAAATTCAAGGAGTTGTGACATCATTGCCTCCAGGAACTGGACTCCTAAAATTATCTGGTGGAAAAAAAAATGAAAGCATCAACAGAACTGAAAGAATCAGCAGAACTGAAACCAGACAGCACAACTCAGGGACCTTCTCATGACCAGCTCCATCCTGGCTTAGGAATGACTGTTCCTGCTTTTCAGACTAAACCATGGCTGGTGAAAGCTACCAGCTGGGAGTCCAGGAGAGTGGCCAAGGTGGTTTTCTGTGCTGAGACAGAGGTGGAAACTCAGTGCTCCGGGAATCTGAGCTGACCAAATCTTGCTTTCCTGAGCAAGGAGGCACTGCAGACTTGGTGGCACATTCCCGTGTGCTGCCACCCTCCAGGTTATTGATCTCTTGGTCAAAGAATGGGCCTTTCCATGGAGGACTGGATGCTCATCCCCTAACGCTTCCTTTGGTAGGCTCCAGCACCTCTCCTGGAACAGAGCCCTGATACCCTTCACCACCAGAGACATTCAGTGTGATTTCAGCTCCTCGCTGGTGCCAGCAGACATTCGGGTTCGCAACAACATTTTGCACCCGTGTTTCTTTTAATCAAATAATGACTTTGTCTCCTTGCCTAAAACTTCCTCTCCCGTCCCTGCCTCTGCACCTTTCCACTTCTCCCATCTGCCTGCAGACACAAGTGGGCTGCTCTCCTGGGGTTGGACTGGATGACCTTGAGAGGTCCCTTCTAACCCAGTACATTCTGTGATTCTGCCAGACCTGGTGCCCCAACCTTGAAAATGATGTCGTGAGAGCTCAGCTCACTTCTGACCAAACACCAGGATGAGAAGAGGGGCAAAATGAGGAAACCCATCCACAGGAGAGCTTTGGGGACAACTCTGTCAAGGTTTACATCCTTCACTCCTGTTAGAAACCAAAGGCCTGGTTGCTCAGTGCTGGTTCCCATTTTGAAATGATCCTTCAGCAATATATGGGGGGCTCATAACAGAAAACGCGGCAAGAAGCATCAAATATTAGCAACAGCCCCAATGAAAGGACCCTGTGTTTAGAGAGCTTGAATAAGGAACTGAAGGCTCCTGTTGTTGACCTAAGGGAGGTTTCCCTCCAACCCTGCAGAAACACTGGCACGGGCAGCCCAGACCTGGGCAGTTTGCTTGGAGTCTCGAGGAAGAATTGTGTGTACGTGACCACAGAGATGTTGCTCCAGCTCCCAACCTACTCGTGCCTTGCAGGAAACAGAGAGACCTGTTATGGTCTTGGTGCTGACCACTCGTGGGGCTGGTGACTAAGCCATTTTCCAGGTGAACTTGTTGTGGTAACTCTTCAGAGCCCAGTGGCAAAGTCTGTCTTGTATTTATATCTGCTCTAGTTGCAGATGGCCCTGCTCCCTGCAGGGGGGTCGGACCAGATGACCTTTAAAGGTCCCTGCCCACCCAAACCAGTCCATGATTCCATGATGGGTCTGTGACATTTGGCTAAAGTGGCAGAACTGACAATCTGAGACACAGCCCCAAACCACAGAGGATCTCTGGAGATCCGGTGGCTAATGCTCATGCGCTGGGGAGGATCTCATCACACGTGCTCAGGATTTAGAGTTGTTGCTGCTGTTGCAATTAAATTAAACCATGGGTGAACCACCATGGAGAATATGGACTTTGGCATTTGCCAAGGACATCTGCTGGGCTTGAGCTCCCAAACCAGCCACGTCTTTGATCGGTTGAAGGTTTAGAGTTCCTCTATACCTCTGGTCTTGCACACACAATTGTACATGTGGCCAAGAGCACTGGAGGTTATGGAGCAACAGGTTTGCTGGTCAAGAGGAGAATTGTGATAAATCTCAGCTACACCAGCAAAAAAACCCAAATAATGTTATTGTAAAATACTGTAATTCTCACCACCTTAACAAAAACGCTTGGTCATGATATTGTGGGGACTTACCCAGACATGTTTTGTGAAGGAAATATTCCATTCTATTTAGCAGCACTAAGACAAGGCTGAGAAATCTCATTTATTTCCTTGCTTACACCGAAGACAGCAGCACGCTTGTTTCCAGCACGACCTGGGGGGAGATGAAAACCACGGTGCAGTTTAGTGCATTAAATGAAAACGTCAGTTTTCTTCTGGTAATGCCACCCCTGGTGCTGGAAAGTGCGTTGAGTGCAAACTTCTCCCTCCCATCACGTGTCAGAAGTCAGCAGGATATTTATGAGCCGGTGTCAAGGTAAGAAGCCTGGACTGTGGTGACTGGTTTTTTTCCTTTCCTGTAACACGTTTTGTTTGCTTTCTACGTCAGTAAAGCACAGAAACTCAATCAATGCATGAAAAGTCCCCCATATTGTTATCTCCACGTTTCACCCAGCCCCTAAGTACAGACGGTTAACTGATGGATCGTGCTCTGCCAGTAGGTAGCTCTTTGCATGTTGTCAAAGGAAATTTTATGGTTATGTCAAAGGAAAAAAGTTTATGGTTCTACCTGAAACCATCTCTCTGGAGCCAAGAGGCTCCTGTGACTTTCTTGCTCCATTTGTAATGTAAATTACAGGTTTACCCGTATCGATGAAGTTGCAAAACAGTTTCTACTTAAACCCCAGATTTTCCAATCGCCACGATGCTCTCGCCGTGCTTCCCTCAAGGGCTAAGATCTTGATTTACCTGCCAGACAGCAGCGGTGGGTGGTGGGACCTGCAGCCGCTACCAAGACACTCCCTGCACATCGTCCCAGGGGCCCGTGGCCCCCACGGGTAACTTCTCCAGCTGGGCCAAAAACTTCCCTCAGTTTACCAAATCCTGGGCCATTTGGTATGTCCACCGAACACGGCAGGTGGGGAACTCCACATCCTTCCCTGAGCTGAAATGTCCTCTGCCACCAACATGGAGATGGTCTAACGCAGACACGCATCACAGAGGTGACAAATTCAGAAGGGACCTTCTTCTTTATTTATTTATTTATCGATCTATGGCAGTTTATGGCTGATATTAAAAGACCTCGTTTGTTTGGAAAGGTCGAGTAGTTTTTCAAGTATTAGACCGTGAGAGAAGTCCCGTGCTGTGGGACTTCACCACGTGCTTAAAGTTAAGCCTTTGCTGGATGGTGGTGGACCTCAGCTGGCACGGAAATGCCGTTACTGAATAAGTGCTGCATTGTGCTGGGGCTTGCGGAGGGTGAACAGCTCCGTGCTGTGCTAATAACCCGGTGCTTGCGGGGCCCTCCTCTCCTGGTTGCATTGATCGGGACATTTCAACTGAAGACTCAGTGGCAGCACCTGCAGCTGGGATGCAGATACACTGGGAGCACAAGAACCATGGGTTCCATGGCTGAACCCCCCCCAGCTCTCCCAGCCTGGCTCCCAGCAGAGGGGTTCCAGCCCTCCCAGCATTGCTGGGGCTCCTCTGGCCCCGCTCCACCAGGTCCCTGTCTCTGCTGTGCTGAGCACTCCCGAGCTGGCCCCAGCACTGCAGGGGGGTCTCTCTCTCTGCCCAGAGCCCTGGGAGCAGAGGGGCAGGATCCCCCCCTCCCCTGCTGCCCACGCTGCTGGGGCTGCAGCCCAGGGTGCCAGTGGGTGCCAGCGCACAGGGCTGGCTCCTGTCCAGCCTCTCACTCCCAGCACCCCCAAGTCCTTCTCTTCAGGGATGGTCTCCATCCCTTCAGGCCCTGCCTGGGCTGATACTGGGGGTTGCCCTGACCCTGGAGCAGGACCTTGCCCTAGGCCTTGTTGAATCTCATGAGGTTCACATGTTCCCACATCCCAAGCCTTTGAAGGTGCCTCCAGATGGATCTCTTCTCTCCAGCACGTCAACTGCACCACTCAGCTCGGTGTCATCAGCAAACTTCTTGAGGGTGCCTTGATTCCTGTTGCCAACAAATGTGCTGAACAGCACCGGTCCCAGTACCAACCCCTGGGTCTGACCCATGCTGGGAGCTGTGTGGTGACCTGGAGAGGACAAGGGCTCAGCACATGACGACAAGGGGGATGCCTGGTCTAGAAACCAGGGAGAACTCTGCTGTGGGGAGAAGGGGTGGCACAGAGGTTCTTCTCCTTGCCTGGGTGGAAGAGCACCAAGCCAGAGCCCTGGTGAAGACCAAGGGGGTTTGCTCTGCTCTGCTCTGCAGGCATCGAGGGAGGAGGGAGGGCACTTAGCAGAGGTGGCAGGGATGCACTGTCTGCCAGCAGCAAGAGGAAGGAGCCGATTCTAACCCCTGGCGAGGACCAGGAGCTCCTGACACACGAACTGGTCAGGTAGGCTCGTTGGGGCAGAAGAGGCACTGATGGGTGCACAGGGGTCTCGCTCACCCGCCGTCGGGAATGCGCAGGGAGGAGAGCCCCGAAGGGCACGCTACATGCAGCTCGCCGAGCATCACACGGACAACAAACCCAGTGCCAAAGCAAGCGGAGCACGGGGAAAACTGGACTTACTGTTTACACGCTAGTAATGAAGCGTGGGAGGAAGCCAGCCCCAAAAAAGCTCCTGGGTTTGGCTGCTCAGGTCCCAGAGCAGCATCGGGTGGGTGGGGAGGGAGTGAGCTCTTGCTCGCAGATGGGGATTGAGGGAGAAGTTCACGGGATTCTCCAGAACGATGATAAGGGAGAAAGGAAGGGGCTTGTCCCTTGAGCGGTGGGAGGTGGTACTGGGAGCAACCTCCCTGCCCCGGGCAGGAGGGAGGGGAAGGAACAACTGTAGGGAGCTGGCAGAGATTTGCTGCTTGGACGCTGCCTCCAGGACAGGAAAAAACATTACAGAAACCCTCCAAATCTGCAACGCACATCTCAGTGTTTTGAAGCCAGTCTCTTGCCTTCGGGCCCTAACTCATTGTTTCCTTGGTTGAGGTCTGTCTTTATTAACAGTGAATTTCCCTCATCCCCGACTCCCCCCTCTCCCCGGTCTTATTTACTTTGGGGGCAAGGAAAGCTCTGTCCTCTGCTCTTGGCAGAAAACTCCCTCCCCTCACCACCCTGCAAAGCAGGTCCATGTGCTTGGGGACCAGTGTGGGGATGGATCCTGAGGGCAGAGCAACCAAGGGAGCCACCCGACTTTCTGCAGCCCCAGCTTGGCCATGGACCCACATCAACCTCTGCGTGTTGTGAGGAGCTGAGGGCCCCAAGGCACCTGGGGCTCACCTGGTCCAAGCAGACAAAAGCTGTGAAGATGCCAGAGGAGGACATGGGGAAAGGGAGGGGGAGGTTACCTGCTATAAACCTCTGGCAGAATTGTGCTTTCCAATATTTATTCCTTCCTCCAGTGTCTGGCCATGGAGCCTTCCAGCTTTTGGAGGATGAATAGCTCGGTGGAAATCAAATGAAACTCAAAGCCTTTCCCTTACGTTCCAAGAAGAGGATTTATTTAGTGGGTTTTAGCGGTTGGAAACACACAGATCTGAGTGTTGTGGAAGGGGATGTACAAGCCAGCGTGACATTCACAGTTCAAGGTGCTTCGGAAACGCAGGAGCTCTGGGAATTCCCGCAGCGAAGCATCAGCTCCCGGTCCTGCTGGCACTCCGTGGGCAGGTCTCCCGGCGGTTTCGGGCACTTACTGGAGATAAACAATAAAGAGCCACAGAAAGCTCCCGGGTGAGACGTTGGGTGGGGAAGCGCTGCTGTTTCCCAAGGCTTAGATTAGAGAAGGTATGGCTTTCACGAGGCCACGTGCTCCGGCAGGCCATGGGGTGCCTCGTGTCTCTTGGTGAGGCCAGGCGCTGCTCCTTTGCTCAGAGGAGGTCTCCTTCGTTTTCAGACCGCTCTGCTCTTCACGCTTTCAAATATCTGCATCACCTTGACTGCTGGGATGCAGCCCTCTCTCACAATGGTGATGCCACCTTGGTGGAGGAAGGAGAAAGTCAGGGCAATCCCCAAAGGGTGAAAGAAAGGGATGGGCATATAAAGGGACATCTTGGACCAGTAAAGCCACCGAAATACTCAGGACATCCAAATAATGAAGTTGTGTAGCAAAAGCACCAGAAGCTTTATCAGAAACCTGAAACACCTACCAACAGCAAACCCACACTTTGTTCAAGAGTTTAGTTTTTCACTCAGGTGACAGCCCAGATCCAATGAGTGGCACCTCAGCTGGTGCTGTTACATCATTGTGGACCAGCTCCTGTAACACCTTCATCCTGGTGGTCTACAAGAAGTACACACCCTTCCTTTCAGAAGCACCCACCCTCCCACTTGAAGCATTTTTTGCTCTTATAAGGCTAATGTTTCTTGCACAACCATGTTTCTCCTCACTGCCTTGCTCTCTGTCAACACAGAGGTCCTCCAAGGACATCTTTTGTTTGTTTCTCTTCATCAACATGTTTGCAAGTGTCCGGGCACTCGAGAACTGTTACTCTTGGAGCACACTGTGCTGCCAGATTGATACTACTGGGAGGAATGGAAACATCCCAGGAAAATGCAACTGCTGACATGGAAAGGGTGGTTCTTGCACTCACTTTCATCAATCTTTGTGCAGTTGACCACAGTGGATGCCACCACCTCATCAGATTCTCCATCACAGAGAACACCCTCCAGCTGATGGCCAAGACGCCTGTAAGGAAAAAAAAAAAAACCCAAACCCAACAACACAACTTCATGTTACGTTGTGCTGAAGTTCCCCTCGATGCAGGGCATCAAATCGTGGTCTATGGACCACTGAGACCTGCTGCCCACCCACCCACCCACCCGGCAGGTGGCTTGCACCGCAGCAGAAATGCCAGCGAAGAAGGTACTCACGAGATGACCATGTCGTGGTGTGTGCTGTCAACCTCTCCGCTGGGATTCGCGGATGTGATGGCCAAGGGTCCCGTCATGTCAATGAGGTGCACCAGGACAGTCAGGTCGGGCACTCTGATCATGATACTGTCTTGAGTTCCCACTCGGCTGTAGCCTTCTCCAACCCCTGGGAAGGCAGACAGAGGACGTTGGTGGAGGCAAGACTGGCACTACACCTGATGTGGCATCAGGTGGAGGCCTCCCGCTGCCTTCCAAGTGACCCTACTCTGCACCCCAGACAATATTGTGAGACTCTTTGTATAGTTTCAGAAAAGCTGCTTGATCAGAAGTCCAGGAGAGCAGCCGTAAGGTTCTGGGACACACTCCAGGACGAATGGCTGGAGGTCAGCACAGCTGTTTTGATGGACATAGGACCCACCTGCATCACAGCATCTACCTTCCAGTGATTACTGCCCACCCTCTCGTCAAACACACACAACTCCAGATGTTTCTTCAGTCTTTGATTCTGAGTGTGAGTCATGCCGCTGCTCACCATGTTTTGACTTTGCCCATATGGTAGGAAGGAGGAGGCGATGAGAAGAGAGTCCCATGGCAACCCCATTGCCCCACCCATGGGACCTTTCATCTGTCTTCCATGCTCCACCCAAGGGTTGCTCATTCCCAGCTAATAGCTACAGCCTTGAAAAAGGTGACCCTCCCAGGATGCTGAGCCTCCCTTCCTTTGAGTCTGGCTGGGGCAAAGGCATCGTCCCATCGGCTCACACCTTGAATGAGTCACTCCAGCTCATTAACTCCTAAACCTGTACCAAGAGCTCCAGAGATGACTTCTCAGGAAAAATGGCACAGAATCTTCCCCCTCTGACATCCCAACGCCTGTGTGTGGATTGCAGACCTGCTGTGCTGAGACCCTGAAAGAGGCAGAGGAAGGCTGTCCTGTTCTCTCACCTAACTTCTTCAGCCACTCTCCTTTCTTGATGATGCAGCCAATCCCACCAGGGTAAACCTTCTCCATGAATTCCCACAGCAGAGGGCTGACTGGGGGAGCAGCTGCTCGCAGCTGGTCCAGGTTGGAAATAAAGATGCAGATGGGCTTCTCTTGAGGCCTGTCCTGCAAAAACCAGAAGGAGAGGAAGGGAAGACATAGATGAAGAGAGAAAGTTTGCGCTGAGAAGATCGAAGCCCTCTGGAATCCTAGTCTGTGTGCTTCCCGGGGACCAGGAGCTCCAAGCAAGCATGAAACTACCTCTGGCTGAGCCCAGGAGGGGACTTCATGTTGTGACTGATGCCACAGAGGGAACAGGAATCTGCTCTTGGGGTCTTGGTGGGATGCACCCAAATCCCCTGCTTTAGAGACAGCCATCAGAGGGGTGTTGACTCTCTGCTCATTATCGGTGCTTTTAAGCATCTTGTACACCAAGCGTGCCTGGTCTTCTTCTGGTGTAACTCAAGGTCAAACCCAACTATTCACGACAGGATAATGGAAGGAGAACCTCACCCCCTGGCAACCCACACCCACACAACCACTCCGTCCCTTTTCGGTGCTCCAAGACAAGCTTGCCGTGAAACGAACGGCGATACGGAGGGAAAATAAAACGAGCTTGCAAAGCAGTGTCATTTCAGTCCTCAAGTGACATCAGTTTCAGCAGGGCCAAATGACTAAGGAACTGGGCATGTATTTACATTCTGTTTATATTATCTCATCGGCAGGGAAGGTTAGCGCTGGCACCGGGGCTGGACAGAAAAGGCTGCCTTTGTTGCTGGTGTTCGCAGCGGGTGCCAGCTGAGATAGTCTGTTATGCTTATTTCTCCAGGCTAGCCAGGAAATTGCCTCATGGAGAACAGACGAGGCCAGGCTGCAAAAGTTGTGTTGAAGGTGCAAACTTTGGGTCCGATTCCAGCACTGAATGTCTCCAAAAGTCTGGGGAATTTTAGACCTGGGGTTCTGATTCAGCACTTCACAAGACAGAGAGGGCAAATGCAGCTTGGGACCCACTCGTGACAAGCATCAGGGCTGTTCCAGTTTGGGTTTGTGCTTTGCAGCGCCCCAGAGAGGCAGGACATAGCTGTCTGATGCCTTCTGCCCCAGAGAGGCAGGACGTAGCTGTCTGATGCCTTCTGCCCCACGCCCAGAGCAGAGGGTGTTTTACCCCAGGCTGCTCAGCTCAGAAAAATCACCATGTCCCAGCATAGTGGGGGTTGGCAGGGCCCTCTGGAGATGCTCTGGTGCCACCCCCCTGCTCCATCCAGCAGGGGCACCCAGAGCAGGGGCCCAGCAGCGCAGGGTCCAGCCGGGGTGGGAATCTCTCCAGGGAAGGAGACTCCACAGCCTCTCTGGGCAGCCTGGACCAGGTCCGTGATGTTTTGGTGTGGCTGCTCAGAAACCCTATCCATGGTCAAACCCTAAGTCTTAGGACAACTGGAGACAAGGGACTCACGTTTCTGCTTCTGTACATAACTCATTTATAGGACATAAGCAGGATCCAAGTCACAAGAGAACAGCCTGGTATTCACACCTTGATCCTGTAGACCTTCTCGATGGCCTGAGGGTGTTTGCAGGAGGCTGCCAAAGCGTACACGGTGTCCGTTGGGACCCCACACACCGCCCCTGTGTTCAGCAAGTTGGCGATGGTCCTCAGGCCACTCGTACAGTGGGACTTGGGGCAGATGCAGGGTGGAGGATCTTTGGTGTCCTTCTTGGAGCTCTCAGCCTGGCAATAATAAGGAGGCAACCGATACATTATGATGGGAATAAGCAAACATATGGAACACACGAGGTGGGACTCAGTCCACCCAAATGCAGGTATCTCACTGTGCCATGTTCCCTTGATAGTCCAAGGGCAGAGGCAGCACTCCTAGGGATGCTTCACCTAAAGCAGGTGAGATAGTTTACAAGGCAGAAGTGATTATTTCTGTCCCAGTAATAAACTCAAAGACCCAAGCTCAGGCGTGGACATTTGAACTTCTCCTGCCTAAAATTACAGGAGATGAATCCCACCATGTGCTGCTTCCTGAAGCAATAACTGCTCTCCAAAATGACCTAAAGGAACTGCTAGGGACTCCTAAATCCAGAGGAACTAGAGTAAGATCAAGTTTTAAGGGATTTCTCATGAGTCTCCATGGTTAGAAATGTTGATTTAATGACATTGTTCCTCTGCAGTGGAAATTAGAGCTGTCAGACCTATCCAACCTAGCTAGGTGGAACTGCCTTGGTCAGACATAGAAGACAGCAGAAGTTTAAAGTTCACAGAGACAGTGGGGAGCTCTTGCTGTCCAGTCTGGGAAACTTTTAACTCCCTACTCCTTTGGCCCCAAGGATGTGGCCTTTAAAACTTTGGTCTGTCAGCAGTTCTTGGACTGCAGATGGCCAATTGCACAGGACCATGGAGTCAGGCATTTTGGAGCTGCCCTTTCTCCAAGTTTCCATACATGTTATTCATAATGGAGAGGAGCTTGTTTTCAGCTCCTAACTCCCTACAGAAACCCTGTGACTGTGATTTCAAGTGGCACAAAGAGATTCAGAGGAAGGACGTTCACTGGAAATCTGAACTGCTGTAGGTAAGACCAAGGAGCCCGGGATATCCCTCCTGAGCAGGGAAGCTACACCACCGTGCAGCAAATCTCTTACTGCGAACAGAGCGGGTCCCATCATCATGAGATCCTTCCCAAACATGCTGTTTGCAAGCGATGCTGTTGCTCCATAGAAGCAGATGATGCTGAAGACGCTGAGCATCACAACTGGAAAGGAAACCAACCAAACCCAGAGAGTCAGAGGCAGGAAGGGTGATGACAAAGCTTTAATTTCTTCCACATCTCATCACTTCCCAGCATTGAAAGCTTACTTCATCTGTCCTGTCATGCAACGTTTGCTGTCCAGCACATTTCTGCGTCTAGAAATCCAAAGCATTTCCAGACTTGCCTACCTGTGCACCTTTGGTCATATGGCTTTTTTTGGTGGCAAAGCTTCTACAAAACACCCTCCTAAAACACTCCATGCAATCACAAATAAAAGTGTCCTTGCTACAGAGGCAGAACTTCAACACAACTACAGTCGATCACACTGGTGGCACCTTTAGTTCATCCCAAACCTCACTGAACAGCTACTAAAAAGTAGGACTGTACAGAACCTCAGGAGGTTCAGCACTATCGGGCACACCTAAATGTATATTAGAAAGCTCAAGGACCAGGGGATGATACAAGGAAAGGTTTTCTCCTCCAGTCATGGGGCTGAAAGGCTCAGAGTCTGTAGCTTGTACACACCTCAATCCTCTAGGGAAAGGTGATACTCTCTTGCTCTATGGGTGAAGGTCTGGGATCTAAAACACACCTTCAAATGGCAAAGGGAGGTCCTCCAAGGTGAAGAGCAAAAAACAAATGGTCAAGAGCTCCATTGCAAGGGTCATGCAGAGGAGGACCATGTTAAACGAGGAAGCTGTGAAAAGAAATAAAAACAAGAGGGTCCCACATCAGAGAATGGCCCGTATAGATACGCATGGAACAGCAGAAGAGTTCCCAAGTCAACTCAATCTTATCTGATTAAACCGAGCAGCCCATGATCCAACTTCCCTGCCTGTGGAGGAACAGAGCGGCACGGCCAGGGATTGTTCAGCCCCCAGCTTTCAAGTGACGAGCTGCCAAACCCTTCACCTGCCAGGACACTTCTCTCACATGGAAAACACTTCTCAGGCAGCCAAGAAGGTTCTGATTTACAGCAGCTGGGCTGGAGGGTGGCTGCGGAGAGCTGCCAGTGGCCCAGTCTGGCTAACACTTTCACCCGATATGAACCTTTTATTTTCTTTGAAATGTTCTCCCGTTCCCTTGTGACTGCTTCTTCTCAGCCCAGCTCAGCTTCTGTTACAGGCAAAACATTTCAGTTCTTGCTTAATCTTGACAGAGCAAGCCGAGCCACCCTCACTTGTACATCTCCACCACAGAGCAACCACAGATGCCGTTAATGATCTGACCCCAATTACCCCTCAATAAACAATCACGCTGAGGCTTACCTAAGATAATTAAAAAGGCATTGAGGACCAGAAAGGCAATAGAACCAGCAGTGAATCCTTTGCCGTTCCCCGCACCGATGTTCACCAAGTGGCCTGAAATAGGACCAGCAGATTGGGTCGTGAGCAAGCCGCGAAGGGCAGTGCAGCAGAAGAGTGACGTATCTGCAGCTGGAACCACTACAGTCCAAACTGACTGGTGGTGGCCTCTTATAAAGAGGATTTACCACATCAAAACCCGTTGCCTCTGCAACGCAAAGCATTCTGAAGGACCGGTGTCCAAAAAAGCTGATGATTTTACCTCCAGCTCATAATAAACAGGCGCTGGCTGAAAAAATTAATAGCTTCTTAAGCAACAGCTTTAACTTCCCCCCCCCAGGTGCTCATTTTACTAGGACCTGGCGTAGAGGCTGGAGGAACATGCTGCCCACCTGGAGCTAAATAAGGCTTTTTAAAGCCCAGGAAGGGAGATTCTGAGGGTTTCCTTCATGGCTGTGACTGGCTAAGATGAATTGCCTTATGCTTTTGAAGGATAGATCCAGAAACTGGAGTCTTCTGCTGCCTAAAAAGCATCTCCTGAGCCATTGCTCTGAGCAAACAGCCTGGAGACAGTCTGAGTGCTGTCTCGCAATAATTTAATGAGGAAATCTTGACCTCTGTTGGAGTTGAGGACACAACTCATGGAGCTGTGAGGGTACCAAGTGAGTGCAGCGATGGCAATCACGTGAGTACGAGCTGGGATGTTTGGTTGTTATCTTTTTACAAGGAGGAATATTGGTAAACCTGGTGTCATTAAATCTCCTGGGAGAAGGAATTCTTTTGGAGAAACTGGTCAGAATTCTCCTAAGAACACCCCTTTGTTTTTGAGTAGCAAAAGAGACCTCACGTTACCTGCCAACCGAAGCCAGGTCCACACTCCCCAGAAGGCAGCATAGCAGAACGGAAGGGTGCATCCAAACCTTCTCCCTCCTTGAAGCTGGATCCTGCAGACGTACAGCTGCACTATGGCCCCTGGGATGAGCACAGAGGGTATGGAGAGCTGCTGTCTGCTGGGGTCACTGAGATTGCCCTGGATGGCAGAGGTGGCAGCCAGGCCATTGCAGATGTAGAACAAGGCATCTGGCAATTCAGCACTGGTGCCGCTTGGGAAGTTCCTGGACCTCATGAAGAAACTTTTGGCAGCCATCAGCGTGGTTTGAAGAGCTGAGCTAGACATAGCCTGGACCCCAACTGGGATCAGAGCCTTCTCCCCAATGGAGTTGATCAGGCTGGCAAAAGTGGCGTACATTGAGAGGGCGGTGCAAAGGCTGCAGGCAACCCCGAGGAACAAGGAGGCACCAGAGACCGGGATCTGATGGATAGAGGCGGTGGTGAGGATGATGAATGAGGCATTTTGAAGCATCTCCAGGGTGTCTTTGTGGGTTGACATCAGAAAGAGCATGCAGGCAATGGCCAGGAGGAACCACCCTCCAAGCATTCCCAGCCTGCTTTCCTGAGCCTCAGAGAGCCCGAGCAAGGTGGTGAGTGTAAACTCTTCCCAAGACATCACCAGCCAGTAGAGGCTGTGGACGCCGAACTTGGTAGTGTAGTAGGCATCACCTCTCAGATAACTGTAGAAGCTGGACAGCAGCTGGCAGCCGGAGATGATGGATATCCACGCTGCTCCAACACAGAAGGTCTTCATGTACCCGAAGAAGTAAAAGGCAAACAGAAAGGCAGAGATGGTGTCGCAGATGTTGCCGAGGGCCATTGGCTCGGCATACTTGGTGTTCTTTTTCTTTTCTTCCCCAATGGCCTTGGAAGAGCTCTTCTGCGCTGACCCTAGCAGCAAGACGTTGAAGAGAGGATTCCCAAAGCCTGGCAGGACGTACCGTTGTGTGATGCCCTTGAAGAGAAGAGCCACCGCTCCGTACAACCCGCACATGACAATGACAAGCTCAATGGCACCTGACACCACCAGGGCCCACTGGCCAAACAGTGCCACCGCTTCAAACACCAGGGCAAGCGCGATGGCCCCAAAGATGAAGGGCATGATGTAGTTCACTGTGGCTGAGCAGAAGGAGAGGATAAAGGAGATGGAAATGTAGGCCACCAGCCCGGCCACCGCACTTTGGCTGGCAGAGAGGTGGGCCATGCCCGTGGGCAGGAGGTGGCTGGAATTCCCTGAGGGCACCGTTGTGTTTGGCAAGGAGGGGTGAGCAGCCACGATGATACGTGTAGCCCCATAGCTGCTCCACAGAGCAGAGAAGGTGAGAAAAGCTGCACCTCCAAGGTGGTCGTACTTCCGGAAGGCAAGAAATCCTGCCAGGATCTGGACAAAGCCTCCAATCAGGACGAGGTGGACACCTGAGAAGACACGTGAAGAGGTCATGTAGGAAGCAAGCCACAAAAAGGCTTGAGCTGCAGGAAGCAGTGGTCCAAGCTCTGGGGAATGCTTCACCTCAGGTCCCACAGCCTTCTTGTGACCAGTTCTATAGCCTCTGTCTTCCCCTTTCTTCCTGCCTTTATGACAAGTTTCTGTGCTGAGCTTTGGTGCGCGGCCACTGAGACCCTTGATGCTCCCAATACAGTGAGCAGGTCCAGGAGCAGTTTGGACCTATGAAGGTAGGGGAATGGCACATGGAAGGTCAGGACCAGATTGATGGTAGAGTGGTTGGGGACGGAGGAGCAGCTATCCTCAGGAGCACACGGACCTTCTGTACATTGGTGACAGCCCACGCCTCCCCACCTACCCTATCAATGCTGTCCATCGGCCAGTGGGGATTACACTCAGGGTCCATCCTGCCTGCCACCGGTGGGGAAAATTTCTACGTGGGGAGAATTCACTTCTGAGCAGCATCCCCGGTGTCCCCCAAGAGCAGTACCACCCACCTGCGAGGACGTCCTCTGCTCGCTGTGGCCTGAGGCCCGTGTGCACCACGGTGAAGTTCTGCAGGCAGAGGAGGAAGGCGCTGACCACGTTGGCGAGGAGCCCCAGCACCGCTGGCTCGCTGTAGAAGACGGCCGCGAAACCCACCGCGCTCGCCATGGCCCTGCCAGACAAAACAAGAGCGTCGGTGGTTGCCCCCAACCTCGTCGGCGTCTAGACCAGCACTGCGTTGGCTCGGGGAGCTCAGCCAACCTTCGGAGCCGTGCCCCTGCTCCAAGGAGGGAGGAACTGGTGACAGGCTCAGGTGTTTCCGTAGCACCTCCCCGCTCGTGGCTCCAGACAAAGGCTCAATTCAAAGCAGAACTTTAGGTGCCTACTTTCCGGAGTCCAATCCAGAAAAAACACACACAACCTATTTAGGCTACGAGGATTTCTGGCAAAAACATGTTTAGGTGCCTCAAAGCTCTGCAGGTGGTGGTGATGGTTCCTGCCCCCTCTTCTCCGGGCTGCTGGAGATGGAGAGGAATGAATAGCCCAACACAAACGAACAAACATTCAGACGAAACCCACAAGGTATTTTTGAGCCATTCCAGGACATTTTCTTATCCACTGTTACAGACAAACAGGCAGGCACGACGCACACACACACAGTCTCCCTTCCAGATGGAATTTTCCAGCTCCCATCCCTTTCTTGAAACCCAAGTGACTAAATAGTCTATTTTCAAACCCTTCATATTTCTGCCATTAACTCGTCTATTTGCAGGCAGCCCCCACATTTCCACTCCTCTGCGCTCCCGGGTACCACGAGCGGGAGTTTGCTCTCTGGAGGTTTCTTGTTAGGGAACAAAGATGAAAATAAACCAGCAATGTTCTTGTTGTTTTGGTATTTTTAGGACAAGCTATGACCTAAAGGAGCTGGAAAAGGAGAAAGTGATGTAGTCTGTCCTCAGCCATTCCAAAAAAGCCGTTTGGACAGCGAGGAGAGCATGCGGTCCTGCTGGTGGTAGGGGAAGTCAGGAGGAGTGAAGGAGCACCACCCAAAAAGAGACAGTCTTGTGAATATTAATGAACCTAAACCCCAGTGTCTGCTCTTAAACACACAGTACCCCTAGGCAGATGTATATCAAATATCAATGGCTTCTGGACTCTTGTTCCACTAACCCTCCCCCTGTCCCCCCCCAGGTTTTCCTCCTCTCTGTTCCTTCTAAAGGATGTAATTTCCACACAAGGGAAGAACGAAGGATAAATCAGCTCCTAACAGCTCGGAACTGATTCAGCAACTCAAAACTCTCATGAAACGTGGACAGGGCAAGAACTTCCAAGCGGACTTTGTGTGAGGGGACGATTAACTCATTCAATTATTTGGTTAGTGCCAAAGGTTAGATTATTTTATTGTTTTGGTTCAGAGAGACGCACCGCATCACGGATCTGCGGGAGGAACGCTCTCTTAACGTCAAGCCTCTGTATAAACCACTGATCTGAAGGAAGACCTAAGAGATGATGCACACTTAGGAAGAGCTGAGCAGGTACCTGTGGAGTCCACAGTGTTGTCTGGGGGTTTCTGGTGGTTTGGTTGGTTAGGGTTTTTTTTTTTTTGTGCGTGTTTGGCTTTTTTCATTGTTGTTGTTTTGTTTTGCTTTTCATGACATTGAGCTATAAATAAGTGATTTGGTTTGATGGTTATACTTGGAGGTGGGCCACAATATTAAGTTCCTCCAGATGTTTTGCTCTGAAATAGCTCAGGCGGTGGCTTTCTAGGCTTGTTGCAGCAAACCCCTGTTCTGAGGCGGTGTCTGGAGGAGGATGAGATGGGGTGTCTGGAGGAAGATGGGCTGGCCAGGTGTGGCTTTCCACACGCAGAAGTGGTTTTCAATTTGCCAGGGCGCTCTCCTGTAGAACTACTCGTGCTAGTGGTTTTAGAGCCTGCAACGTACAGCTTGGGAGAGTGAAGGATGTAGAGACACGACCAATAGGGATGTCCCTCTGCTTGTGGTTCAACCCTTCATGGGACATCTGAGAAGAGGGGAAAAGAAATACCAGAATATACCCTATCGTGCTGTGGAGGTGCAAAGGGAAAGGATGTGAGAGGATTTAGACAGAGGTATGGAAAAGGAGGAGGCTGAAGGAGCTTCCCTTGAAGCTTCCCAGCTCCAGCATCCCCCTACCTGCAGCATCCCCCCGCTCCCTGTCCTACCTAAGACCATTTCAGCATTTGTGCATTGCCCCCCCCTCCTCTGTTTCACTCAGCGTAAGGACACACTGAATAATTAATCCCCTCCCGTTATTCTCCCAGGGGTGGCAGCACCAGTGATGCCAGGACCTGGAGAAATAAAGGTCTGTGTGGAAACCCTCAGAGGTGTTTCTGGTCAAAGTGTGGCCAAGCTTTGTTCATCCCTGGGGTAAAACCACTCGCTGCTGCTGTCGCTGTCTCTTCGTACAGCCGCTGCCTCTGGCACTTTGTAAGGAACCTGTTTCTCCACATTCACTATAGAAAACCAATAAAGTGACACCTCCATTGTTACCACAGCAAGGATGCATCTCCCACCAGGTCTTTCTTTTGCGCTGAAGCCTGCAAACTGGGCGTCCTCTGCTGGGACTGATGCAAAGCAGCTCTTTGGGTAGAGATTACAGGGGCAGAGGAGCTGACAGGAGGTCCCTTTCTACCCGAACTGTGGGGTCAGCAGCTCTCTGTACACACAGGGTACCAGCCAGCACAGCCACTGCCCAGGAAACCATGAGGACAGAAGACCTTGTGATGGAGACTTCCAGGTGAGGAGGCACCTGAGGTGCTGCGAGGCCTCTCAGAGAGCTGGTGAAGGGATGGGGTAACCTGGGGTGTTCCTTCCCTTGCACAAATATCGCTCGTGCGGTGAGGGCAAAACCATCCCTTCACCCACACAACCTCCTCCGCCTTCTTTCCCTTCCCTGCTTGCCCCTGGAGTTCTTCAAGCCTGGGGTTTGCAGAGTTGGCCTATGAGGTCCTCCCTCCATCCTGGCTCTTCTGCTCTCAGCATGCCCATGTGGCCAGAGTGCCAGTCGGGCTGCAGCCTCTGAATACCTTTTCCTTTGCTCGCTACCTCGCTCGCAATAACTTCTAACTTCCCTTCACCCCCTCCAGTGAAAGTCTTTCCCCTCGGCACCCCCTTCCCGTGCTGCTGTCACACCTGAGCTTGGCAGGCATCACCACGTGCATCTGCTCTGCACAGACATCTGCTGCCTTCCTGTCTTCACCCCGACTGGTGTTAACGGGAGTATGCTGGTGTGTGGACATCACCTCCACGGGAGGCTGCAGCAAGGCTCCGCGGGACACGGGACAGGTATTATAAACACCAAAGCCTGCCATTTTCCAGACTCTTATTCCCCGGTGGCATTTTGCAGTTAATTTTCCATCCTGCCTTATTAATGATAAGCAATGTTTGCATAGCTTTGCCAGAACACCCCGTCCCTCCAGGCGAGCAGGTTAAGAGAGCGACGTGCGGTCCTGGATAAGCAGGCAGCGAGGTTAACGGTGCACAGCAGCCCTACCCGGCTGGAACAGAGAGCTCAACCCTGCCCCTCCTCTGGCACAGTGCAGAGTTCCCTCAGATGCACTTCTGCCTTCACAGTGACCAAGGCTCTGCCTTAATATTTAGGAGACAATTCAGGCTGGTTTTAGATGCGGGGTGTGCCCCACCGGGCTGTTACCCCATCCAAAATAACATGCAGCATATTAAACCTCCCCAGGTTTCACTCTTGGACAGAGCAAAGAGCTGTGGCATTCCCCCAAATCCAAACATTCCTTTGGGGACAAAGGGTCCCGATGCCTCCTGGAAGCTCCAGAGCTCAGATCTGCACTACCACTTCCATGACCCAGCAGCACATGGCAGGCAACGCCGCGGTGCTGAGCGTTTAGGAGGAGGAGAGCTATGAAAAGGCTCAGCCAAATGCTAAAACACTGAATGGATTCAAGGAAAGCACCAAAGAACGAACCACCGATGCCACGCTTCTCCCTCTGCAGCTTGGATTACCTGGTTTGGTGACACTTCGTCTCAATGGGAGGATGCTCTTGTCCCTCTCATTTCCTGGTAAGTACCAGTTTTATAGTCCTCCTGTGTAGGAGGAGCCTGGGGCCAGTTGCTTCACATATTGGCACCTGTGGCGTTTTTGAGAGAGGAATTTCCTTGAACTCTGTCAGTTATTGTCCTAAATCTTTTTTTATTTCCTGAAACCAGGGGAGGGGTGGGAGGGGGGGGGGGGGTTCCCTCCTGTTCAGCAGAGAAAAGCCACCCCTCCTCATCTATTCCCCCCACCCTCTCAGTCCCCAGGGGCTGATGTCATCACATTTGAAATACAGTTGCGGAAAAAAAAAAAAAAAAAACCAAAACAAAAAGCAAATTGCCTTTCAGAAGCCTATATAAACCCGGGCACCAAAGCACCTTCCAGACACCTCCTCTCCCATCCCTCGCCCAGAGCAGTGCAGAGCTGGGGACTAAGCACTGGTAGCAGCCACCAGCATGGTCTACTTAACCTTCCAGGTAACTGCAATTGCGTGTTCCAAACCTACCCATCTCGGAGCTTTCCTTTTGCATTTTAAGGAGGGAATGGTGTTTTCCAGGCGGTTCCTCAACCGGTCGTAACTGTCGTGACATTAGGTGGGAACCTGCCCCGATACGAACAAAAGCAGATAGTTTTCACAGACACTTCGTTTATAGTTGCTGACCTGTTCCTTCCGTGCCTGCTCCTTTTACGTGTCCCAAGTGTGTTTTGTACGGTGCCGTGGTGGGGGTTGTTGGGATGTGCCGGGTGGTTTTTATCTCCTCGTGTCTACTCTGGGCTGGTCCTGCTCCCAGCAGGTAGGGCTGAAGAGGCTGCGCTGCCCCATTTACTGTACTGCTTTATTTCCCTGGCTATTCTTGGCACCTCTGCTGGACTCAGCTTTGGAAAATATCTTTTTTTTTTTTTTTTTTTCCTTTAAATACATAGTTATTTTATCCTCCCGTTTGATCTGTGAGCGTCTCGCAGTGCCATGTGAGAGGCACAACCAGTGAAACGGCTCTGAAAAACTCAGGCAGCTTCGGTGACAAACGCTCTTTCTCTGTCTCTACCCTAGAAATCCCAGAAGTTCTTGGCAACCTCCCGGCAAGTTCACAAAACTGCTGCTCACGGTTTGTATCTCTGCAGAACGGCAATGCCTGTCCTTCCTTAAAGCGCATCCCAAAGTAATCATGTTATTACTTTAAAAAAAAAAAAAAAGTGGAAAGTATGGGGCTAAGTACGCTGAGATAAACCGCTCGAATTCTTCAAAGACCACGCGTCCTTACACGATTGTTGCCCTTGGTTGCTAAAGATAAAGGAGAAAAGTGACAAGTGGTAAAAATGCCGATTGCTAGTCCTGCGCTCAACCAGGAACTTTAACTAATTTCAGACCAGACTTTCCAAATTCTTACTCTTTGACCTTAAATGTAAGGCATTTAAACTGTCGCTGTTGTCGGGTTGCTTAGTTCCTTAACTCCTCCGTTTGTCAATATTTCTTTAAAGGTCCCTTCCAACCCCAAACATTCTATAATCCCATTTATTCTGTGAGACATCCAACCTTGTTCTTAGCATTGCTCAAGGCGACTCGTGGCTCCTTCTCCCCGCGCTGTCTTCTCCAGCTCTGTGCAGCCGCAGCTTCTCTGCTTCGGACCAATTCAGCAGAACTTTGCTGTGTAGATCCCTGATCTGTTATTAGTTTTGTCTATGAATTTATTTAATAATGTGCTATTCATGTAGTAAATGCAACGAATGTGGCATGGTGAACCCTTGAGAACAAGAGAAATAATGATGATAATAATGATCCACTCAGATCTCTTTGGTCTCGGACAGAGTCTTTTGTTTTTTAATCAAGTCCTGCAGCACAGCTGCCTTAGGAGGACAAAACCACTGGAGTCATGAAATGCTTTTAACGGAAGAGTTAATAAATATCACTGCCTACCAAGGTGGCAAAGAGCATTTGGTTTGGGAAGGAAATGATCAAACTGTTACGAGTGCCAGATTTTTCCCCCCCCCCACCCTCTCCAATCTCATTTGACTTCGCTGTTTCCTCCTCTCTGAGGGCGTGGGTGTCTTTGTTGGTGGGATGCTGAGGATGCTCCCAGAGAGGATGGTGGAGTATTTTGTCAGCAGCTGTTTTCCAAAGTGCTGAGTGCTCCAGATTCCTATAGCGATGTATTTCAGGGAGCTGCTGCAAGGCGTGGATTTTCTCGCAGTGAGTCACGGCAATGATGACATTCTCAGCTGTGTTTACAACCAGTTTTTAGGCTCCTAGGCTCTAGGTGAGTCCAAAGAGGCTGGCAAGCAAACTGTGAGTCAGGAGGCATGACATTTAAGAATGAATACAAGCTAGTGAAATTAGGGAACGGGCACTTTTCTTTTTGTTTTTCATTTTTAATTGGGATGTTTTCTGTTTAAAAGCTAACAGGGTGTCAGCTGTACCTGCTGATTTTTGAGGAGGTTTCCTGTAAGATGCTGAAGCAAAGTATTTCTGTTCTCTTGCTTCACTCGTCTTGGCTTTTTCATGTGCTTGGTTTCATCAGTGCCACCTTTTGTCTGGGTGCATGTGGACATGTGGACCCCCCATACACACACGTATATATTTATATACAGATTGGTTGGACAATTTATGCAAATATTAGCTCTGCTGAGTTCTGTGGTTTTCCTACCCTCACGTGCACTCTCAAAATTGTATTACAAGTTAAAATGTGCCATAATCATTAGGCTTCTATGACTTATAAATTCATCACAGCAAAGCAGTTTGTCACCGTGGAGAATTTCCATTTTCCAATACAATTCAGGGATTATTTCCATTTTAGAAAGGATTTTGTGGATTTTTTTTTTTTTTTCCATAGAACTTTACCACCTCCAAAGAACTGGGTATGGTGGCTTCCAGCTCTAAAAGTGCCAGTAGTTTGTGCTGCCTGCCCCTCTCTACCTCTGAAAAGGCACCAGTTTTAGGAATCTGTGTTTTGCTTCTTGTCTACCAGCAAAGGTGTTTTCAGAGACAAGAGAAATTTCTTTGAACATAAAGCTGAGGAGATCTTCTGTCTTCATCCCCTTCAGCACAGGCTGAATAAATCCTCTGATAAGCTGAGCTCAGCTATGAAAAAAACCAAACCAAAACACACAAAGGAGTTTTTTCTTTAAGCAGTAGCATCCTTCTGAGGGCAGAGGGCTGAAGAGCTTTGCTGTCTGAGTCAAGACACCTCGGTGCCTCGTAAGACCAAACTTCTGGGTAAATCCAGACTTTGGGTCTAGTCCTGCTTGCCAAAAAGTCACAGAAGCTGTGGGAAGTTTTGTTTTTCCACGATCTGCTCCCAGCAAGGCACTGCTGGCAATGCCACAGCAGGGAACTGGCTCTGCCTTTTCTCCAAATCAAGGGAAATGATTTATAGTTATCCCCCCAACAGATGACTGCTTAAAACCCAGGGTGGGGGGGATGTGGCTGAGCCCTGAAACTGCTTCACTTGAACCTTCTTGAAGCCAGCCAGGAGGTGCACAGAGCTGTCCTTATAGGATGTGAAGGTGGTAAGGGACAGGATGTGCTGTGGACCCTTGAAAACCCCTGGAGAGGAACAGAATCTACACCAGCCTGCTCTCCTCATGCTCCTTGTGCTGACCATGAGGGAGAAACAGCATCTTCCCTCGGAGAAGATGCCCACCCGCTCTCCAGGAGCTTCTCTCCACTGTCTATAAAGGGAGCCTTGAGCAATTGTGCTCCTCTCCTAGACTCCATCAAGTGCCTGAAGCCCCAGGAGGTGACTCTGGGACCCAAAGAGCATGCTCAGGGAGAGGTCTGCAGCCTGGATCAGCACAGGGACGCTCAACATCACCTCCCAGATCGGTCGGGCTGTATGCAGCCATGTGACCGAAGGGACATGCTGGGCAGATCCTCTACTCTCCAGCTTCCTTTGCCCTTCCATAAACTCAGAACATGGTCCACGTGTGTCTTTACCCCCTCCCCTCTCTCTTGTTACTGCAGTGGTGGCCAGGAGTGCTCCAGAGGAGACCGTGACCAGCAGCTTTGCCTCCTTCATCCACGCAGTTCGCCCCGAGCACTTGTCCAAGACCGTCCGTCACAGGAGCAAGAGGATGATCCTTGACAGCATTGGGGTTGGCCTGGTGGGCAGCACAACGCCCGTGTTCGATATCGCCCTGCAGTACTGTCGGGTAGGAACAGCCCCACGTTACCACGCAGCCATGTGGTACCCACCCTGACACCACCACCATGGCTGATGTAGGACTTTTGCCTTGCTGTAGAAGGGGGTGTTGTGGCATCACACAGTCACTGCTTCATGCGAGGTCCTCACCTGAGTTTCCACCCCTTTTCCCAGGAGCTGTACTCTCCGGTTGCCGTGAGCTCTGTCTATGGCAAGCCAGGCATGAAGCTCTCCCCGACGCTGGCAGCATTCACCAACGGAGTTGCGGTAAGGCGAGGCTCTCCCAGGAGAAGCTCTGCTCTGTGGTGCCTTCAGAGATGCTCGTTAGTATTGTGGGAAGCAGCCTGCTGACCAGGAGGGGTGATGGGGGAATAAGAAGTCAGGGGCTCCTGCTTTTAGAGGGGCCAAACAGCCACCATGGGGACCATAAGGTAACTGGGTGGATATTGTTACAGATGTAGGCTCAACAATATCAGCAAGGACCCTGATCTCCCTCAGCTTCCAGCCCCTCACATTAGCATGTCCGTATCTCTATGGTGCTATTTAGGGACGTGGTTTAGCAGTGGTCTTGGTAGAGTTGGGTTGATGACAATTCTATGAGCCTGTGATTCTATGATCTCCATTTCTCTGTCAGACTCACTCCATGGACTTTGATGATACCTGGCACCCTGCTACTCACCCATCAGGGGCTGTTCTGCCAGCTCTTCTGGCAGCTTCCCAGATGTTACCTCCAGGCGCCAAACCCAATGGCACAGATTTCCTGCTGGCATTTAACGTGGGCCTGGAAGTGCAAGGAAGGCTCATGCATTTCTCCACTGAGGCTCACAACATCCCCAAAAGGTAAACCTCCTTTTCTTCACTGAGTAGGAAGAGGGTCAGTGAGTCTGTTAACAGGCCTACACAGGGTTTCAGCAACTTGGGATCAGGGTAAAGCCCTACTGGGAGTCAGTTCTGCCAGAGCTGAAGAGGAACCACCTAGTCTTTTGGTAATCTCCAGTGATTTTGCCTCAAAAATAGCCATCAAGAGGACTACCGCTGAGTCTACAGTGTCATCAGCTAAACTAACCAGGGCAAGAGCAGAGGACAGTCAGTGGTCCACAACCGTGCAGACAGCTTGAATGTTAGCACAGTCCCTGGCACAACATCTGCCTGTGCCAACTACCGCTCACCAGGCAGTGCCCTGCTGTGGTCCAAGGGATGATATCAACCAGGAACTGTCACCTTTGGGCATATTGAACGAGGCCACCTTATTTGTCTGGGAGAAGGTTTGGCTGGAGACAAGCCATGCCACCTGCTCCAGGGGAAAAATAAAAATTGCTGTCTTGAGATGCTGAGCTCACTCTGTTCTCTCCAGTGAAGTTTCAAGTAGATGTTTAGTTTTCAGATGGCTACATTCTGAGCTGGGTGAATCCCACCTGCACCAGTGCCATGAGGGATTTCCACCGGCTGACTGAGCTGTTTGATTCCAGTCCCATAGGCAGGTCTGGTGGGTGAGGTTCTCGGGTGCTCCCTGTGCCAGGCAGGCAGGGATGCTCATCTCTGCCCTTTCCCCTTTAGGTTCCACCCTCCCTCAGTTGTGGGTACCATGGGCAGTGCTGCGGCCACGGCCAAGCTGCTCTCTCTCAGCGCGACCCAGTGCGCCCATGCTTTGGGCATCGCTGCATCGCTCGCAGGGGCACCCATGGCCAACGCTGCCACCCAAGCCAAGCCATTGCACGTTGGAAATGCCACCCGCCTGGGCTTCGAAGCAGCACTGCTGGCTGCCCGAGGGATGGAGGCCAACCCCTTAATTCTGGATGATATCCCTGGTTGCTCTGGGTTCAGTGTTTTCTACAGTGTCTATCAACCCAAACCACTGTCTGCACCTGGTGACCATCATGAGTTCCTCCTGGAGAAGCAGGATATTGCTTTCAAGAGATTCCCAGCCCACCTGGGGATGCACTGGGTGGTGGATGCTGCCTTGTCTGTCAGGAACCTCTTCATCAACTACGCGGGGTCCTTCTCTCCATCTTTGATCCGCACCATTGTGCTGAAGATCCCGGTGTCAAAGTACATCAATCGGCCTTTCCCCAGCTCTGAACACCAGGCTAGACACTCCTTCCAGTTCAGTGCCTGCACTGCCCTGCTGGATGGTGAAGTGGGCCTCAGCTCCTTCTCAGAGAGCAGCATCCAGCGGCAGGAGCTGAGGGAGCTGCTGGACAAAGTGGTGGTGGAGCACCCTGAAGATAACGTGGCCAACTTTGACAAGATGTACGGAGAGGTGGCACTGCTCCTGCACAGTGGGGATGTCCTGACAGGCAAATGTGACACTTTCTATGGGCACTGGAGGAAGCCTCTGAGCAAAGAATCGCTCCTGAAGAAGTTCCGATTGAACGCCTCTCACGTGCTCCCGGAAGAAAAAATAGAAACCATTATCGCTATGGTGGACAACCTGGAGAATCTGTCAGACAGTTCCCAGCTGGCCTGCAGCCTGTGAGGGAACAGCAAGTGAGGCCTTTGTAAGGGACTTGTCTCGGTGAAACTCTGATTCCTTTCTTCGTTGGTGCTTTACTGTTGATTTCCAATGACAGGAAAGTTCCCGCCCCTTGAAATCAAAGTAGACGCTTTAATAGCAAAGGAGCCCCCGAGGCAGGAGATGTGTCTGTGTCAGGAGTGAGCACACGGGTTCAATTTCAGCTCATGGGTGATGCTGAGTAGCTGAAAGGCCACCACAAATATGAAAAAAAACCTATGAGGATCCTGGGTGGCCCTCTGGAAGCCAGTTCCCCTGAAGGAACCATGCCCGGATAGCTTTTAAAGCTGCATTTGAGGTTGTTTTGGTGCAGGATACCTGGCCTCTGAGCCTGAGGAGAAGAGGGAGTTCAGCTGCAAAAACATGTGCTCCTCTGGGCACGTTTTGGATTGTGGTGAGTTAGTTGTGCTGGCCAGATGCAAAATCTGTTGGTTACTGTGAGCAGCCCTGCCTGCAGAACTCTCAGGCAGAGAGGGAAGGTGTTATTTTTTTTTCTTTCCCAGTAAAACCCTTCCAGCACTTGGAGTGTTTGTCACTGTCCAAAGTCTGGTTCAAGCACCTTTAAAACCCATCTGTCTTTTCTGAAAGAAAGGCTGTTGGTTGGTGAGGAACCCAACAACTGCCCTACACCTACTGATCCATGACAACCCTGGGGCTGTGCCACATCATCCCTCCTGGCTGTGCCCAGGCACTTATTCAGAGCTGGCTCACCAGAGGTGGTCTCTATAGTCTGTGCAGAGATGGGCACCTCTGGATGGTGACATGGGCCCATAGACACTGTGACTGACACTGGGAAATTCCTGCTTCTCTTCCCTGAGAGGAAGGAAAGCTTGCTGGGAGTGTTCTCAGCTCCTCTTTCCAGCTGGGATGAAATAGGTACTTGTGCTCCTGAGCAGCCGTTCCCTGAGAGGCTTCATTACCCTGCATCCTTTCTGAGCAGCCAGGTGGAGAACTCCACAGCATTCCTCTGCTCACTGGGCAAATACTGTGACTGCTCACCCAAGGGACTCGTTTCCAGTATGATCATGGCATAGGTACAGAACCTCCTGCAGAACTGAGGGTTGCCTTGCCCAAGGGAGGCCGAGATGGGGCAAGACAGGCAAGATAGAATGTGGGTTGCTTCTTCTTTAGCTTGCTGGTAGTGGTGTATGCAGAGAACTTTCCAGCTGGAGCAAAAGTGATTGCCCACCTGTTAGTCTACTCTCTCCTACTGTCTCGTGTGTTCACACTGATTCTTTCTGAGTAAAAAACTGAAATTCATTTTCTGCATGAAGATTTAATGCTACATTTTGTAGACCATCAGGGTTTCAGTTTTAACTTAAACTTATGCAATATGGAGGGTTTTTTTCCCAATGGATAGAGAACCCAGCGGGAGCTAGGACAGGGCCACCTAGAAGGCTGACCCATGGCTAGTGATTTCTCTAGAGCCATATATTTTCATCAGGCCCTGCAGACTCCTATTTTTCCTGGTGAGGACAATAGCTACACCATTTCTCAACCTAAAGAAGTCACCTCGTGTTCCTCTGTAAAGCAACAAATTTCAAAATACTTGCTAAATTTCCATAACAAGCTACTCTCTTCCCTTGGTTTGAGTCAGGTGTGAGATCACCAAAAGCATCGTTCAGTGTTTCACAGCCCAGTGAATTGGAAACTCACAGAGCCAGTGCCCTCCAAGTCAGCCATCCAGTGCCCTCCACACTTGCCAAGGGAATTGATACGTGCGAACAGATACAGAACCAAGAGGAGCTTCAGGGGAGGGAAAAATTCATCTCAGTGGCTTGTCAGCAGTTTTATCATCTGAACATTTGTTCTAGAGTTCTCATTTCCATGTCTCCCACACCACCCTGCAGTGAGGCCGTGGAGCAGTGAAGCTGAGCAGGAGTGGAGGGAAGTAGCACCTTTCACCTGCTGGTGCTTGAGCAGAAGAAAAGAGCTTTTCAGTTGGGTTTCAAGACAGCTGACCTGAACTAGCCAAAGGGATGTTCTCAATCATAGGATGCCATGCCCAGTATACAAACTGGGGAGGTTGGCCAGGGGCGTGGATCGCTGCTGGGTCATTGGTCAGCGAGGGGTGAGTAACAGCAGTATGCATCCCCTGTCCTTTTCTTGGGTTTTATTTCTCTCTCTTTGTTGGTCATATTCCTTTTAATTACTATTATAATAATAATATATTATTGTTATTATTTTATTTTAGTTATTAAAGCATTCTTATCTCAGCCCATGAGGTCTACTTTTTTATTTTGATTCTCCTTGGGGTTTTTCTCATTCCTGGTATTTCCTCTAAAGGTCAAGAACCCTGAAAATGCTTCCAAGTATCCCAGCCCAGGAAAGAGTCTCACTTGTTATTCCCAGTTTGAAACAGAAAATATTTCATATCGTTAACTAAGTAGGAGGCCCAAACCCCTGGCAAGTGAAGCAAAGCCTTTAAAGAGACATGGGCAAAAAAAATGGCCTGTGAAAATTACAGACTAGCTTGTGTGACACTGCCAGTGTTCAGCAATTAATATGGTGCCACCAAAGTCCTTGACATCTCCTCTCAGGCTGAATAAGAGCCATTGTCTTGCTTGCTACTGCTGTTCCAAGATAAATGACAAAATTAAGAAAAGGAAACATTTCTCCCCAGATATGTTTGAAGCAAGCTCAGTGAATGAAAGGACGCTTGCAGGGCAGAGCCAGGCATGCTCCATGGTAGTATCAAACAGTAAATACAATCCCATGCCAGAAATGAGTAGATTTATAGAATTGTTTTGGTTGGAAGAGCCCCTTAAGCTCATCAAGTCCAGTGATTCTCCCAGCAGTGCCAGGGCACCCCTGACCCATGTCCATCAGCACCACAGCTCCTTGGCTTGGAAACACCTCCAGGGATCATGGGGACTCCACCCCTGCCCTGGGAAGCCTGGAATAGCCCTGGACAACCCTAGAGGGGAAGAAGTTGTTCCTCAGCTCCAACCTAAACCTTCCCTGGAGCAACTTGAGACTGGTTCCTCTTGTCCTGTCGTTTGTTCCCTGGGAGATGCTCTCTGGTGCCGCAAGCCCTACCCCGTGGAGAGCGGGGAAAAGCTGGGGCAAGGCTGTTGGGGGCAGGATGCTGCTGTCGAACCTCTCCCGTGGGCAGGACCCACCCGCGGGTCCAGGCCCGGACTCCGCCGCGATCCCTCAGCACCCTGGACAGCAGCCGCCGGCCGGGAGGGCGGCGCTAGGACCGCGGGGGCCGCGCTGGCCGGGGGGTTCCCTCCTCGGGGGTCCCCTCCTCGGGGGTCCCCTCTTTGGGGTCCCTCCCGGGGCTCTGGTCACAAGGCGAAGGTCCAGCTCTGTCCGTGCCTTTCTCCCACGGCAGCTCGCGTCTTTATCCCACGCAAATGGTTCAAATCTTCAGCCACCACCGGCACAAGCTGGTGATGAGCTGAATTTTTTAGGGCTTTGCGGTTTTTTTTTTTT
>JANVCC010000073.1:1021068-1040708 GCA_025345505.1 Todiramphus chloris collaris
AAAAAAAAAAAAAAAAAAAAAAGGAGCACTATTCAGGGATTCTGTACGTTTCAGGGATATCCTCCTGCACCATTTAACACTGCTACCCCAGCGTGGCCAGCTGCGGAACTGCTCTCCTTGGAACACCCCAGGTCCTTCCTCAGTCTTCTGTGCCTTTTAAATACTCGAGGAATTGCTTTTTAAATAATTAAAGAAAGAAGAAAACTTAAGACTTGAGTCCCACAAGTAACTGCGGACCATCACGGAACAGTAGGAGTTGGAAGGGCCCTCTGGAGATCTTCTGGTGCCACCCCTCTGCTCTAGCAGGGTCACCCAGCACAAGGGGCCCAGGGTCACATTGTCCAGGCAGGTTTGGAATCTCTCCAGAGAAGGAGAGGACCCCAAGTGGACTCTATTGCCAACACACCTTCCTCCTGACAGGGATGAGCTGTGCATCCCTCCATGCCATGCAGGCAGCTCCATGCTGGAGACCCTGGTGCCTCTTCTGGACAGAGGAAGGCAAGAGCATTGTCTTTCTTTTCCCTGGTCCACAAGCTTTTCCAAGCTCTGGACACAGAATCATAGAATGCCAGCAGGTTGGAAGGGACCTCAAGGATCATCAGCCTTTCTTGGGACATTCCAAGACAAGATGGCCCCACTCCCTGCCCAGCTCAATGGCCCTGAGGGGTCGAGTTTTGCAAGGAGGCTGCTGTTCCATAAGTGAATGACTGAGAGACAGAATCCATGGGAATGTCACGCACAGGGATGGAAGGGAGGAGAAAATCCTGGACACCCCTGGTGCAGGGGCCAGAGCAAGCCCTGTTTCTGCCTTACTGGGAAAACAGGGCAACCAGGCTGGGCTGCAAAGGGAAACCAATGTTCTCTGCCTCATGCCAGCATCTCCTTCGCACCTTTTATCCCCCTCATCCCTACCCACTGACTTTAGACACTGTCCCCTCCATGCAGCCCTCTCATCTCTGCTTTTTCCCATCCTGCGTGCTCTACAACCATTTCTGCAGAGCTGAGCCTGAGGCAGAGATTCAGCCTCAGGAGCACTTTGTATGTCGGACTCTGAGGCCAAGTTCCCAGTTCCCAGGCAGGAAACAGGTTTTGACAGCCACAACTGGATTTAAACTGCTGGCTTGGTGTGGGAGCCACCAGTGCCAGCCAGCCTGAGTCGAGCCAAGCGGGCGGATGGAGAGGAAGGGAGACAGAAGATCATCAGCTGTGTAAAAGTGACTATGAGGAGGAGAGACATGACAGGTTCTTTTGTGTTTATGGTGGACAGTGTAGAAATGAGAGGCTTCAGCTACAGCACAAAGGATGTGTCAGACATTAGGAAAAATGTCCCACCCAGAGTAGTGCAGCAGCAGGAGGACAGATCTTCCAAGAAGGTCACGAAGTCTCTATTGATGATGATTTATACCAGTAGGTGTCACACCCAGGCATGAGAGCTGAGCAGGCTGACTTTGCAAAAACAAAAGCTTGAACCTGTAAAGCCTGGCCTCTGCATCCTATCTCCTGCTGGGACACAGTCAGAGAACAGGCCATGGTTAAGGTTCCTCTCTGTTGACTGCAGACGCATCTGTGCAGTACCTGGAAACTTCGATCAGGTTCTCGTCAGGGTCTCGGAAGTAGATGGATGTTATTGGTCCCAGGGCACCAGTTCTGGCCACAGGACCTTCTTCAATAATCACTCCACAGGCCTGGGAGGAGACGTAAGAGCAGAGATTTTAATGCTTACCAGGGTGTTGTACGCTCTTCCCCACAGCCTTGAGAACATGAGCCTTTGGGTGAGACAATTCTGTCATTGCCCAAGACACAGACCCTGAAAGTGTCACTTGGGAAGCCCTGACTTCATGCCTCTTGGGGCCACCCTGCCCTGTGGACACTCTATGCCTTCCTCACCTTCAGATGATCCAGCAGCCGGTCGAGGGGCACCTGTGTGATAAGGCAGATGTCTGCAGAGCCAGGGACCGGGCACCGAGCCTTGGGTTCAAACTCCTTCCCAGCCTCATGCAGGTTAAACTTCTGGTTGCCAAAATGTAAAGCTTTGCGATTTCCCTGTCCCCAAAGAGAAGAATCAAAGTGCAGTGAGACTTCCTGGGCTGGAAGCCTTCAGCATCCACTCATCTGCATAGTCCTCAAAGTCCTGGTGACCTACCTGGCTGTAGTCCTGCTACCCCTGGGCTCTTGCTGTGGCCACCCAAGACAAGAATTCACCACTGCAAGGCTCCCATGACATCCCTTGAGATGCAGAGTGACCCAAGGGAGTCCTATGGCCACATGCAGCTACTTCCAAACCACAGTGATGTATGTTTTCAGTTCTGGGCACTCTGGCCTTGAACTGCAACTCCAGGTCCCCTAGACCTGCTGTGAGCCTGTGCCCCATGTTACCTTGAAAGTTATCACCTCCATGCCCAGGACTTTGGAATAAAAGGCCACAGTGTCCTCAATGCTCTTCACAGTCAACACAAGGTGGTCCAGGTGCTGGATGAAACACGAGGGTGGGCTCATACACTCCTTCCAGGACATAATCTCAGGGCTGGGAACCAGGATGCAAAGCCACAGACTATCAGGAAGGTTAGGAGCAGTCAGCTACTCAGGGAAATGGTCCAGATGGCTGTGAACTGAACTCTGAATGGAGATCAAACAGGTTTTCTTTTGGCCTGCAGGTGGCACGAGTACAGAAGCAATAAATTCTCCTCCCTGGAAGGGCCTCAGGCCCCTGCTTTGCTCTAGTGGGACCCGAGCACCCCAGAGCCCTTATCTGGGCTACCTACATCTTGAGGACTAGATGAGTGACCTCGCTGGGGGCTGATGTCACCAAGATGCTGAGCTCCTAGTGCATAAAAGCCTGTGTGCCACAAGGATAGGTCATGTGTGTGATCCTTCCCTCCAACCTGCTTTGGTGTCCTCCCAACCTCCTTCATGTCCAGGGAGCAGCACCTCTTTGTCCCAGTGCTCAAGCTGGGACACTAGCATGGCCTGGGCTTTGCACCAGTTACAGGGTAAAGCTGTTAACAGGGGCTATGGAAAGTCACTTCCCCTCATTGCTGCGCTTTGGTGTTTAACAACCTCACCTCTGGACAACCTCTGGTCTTCCTGGGTGCGCCCAGGTTGCAGAGCTCTCGTGTCACAGCCTGCAGCTGCCATCTCTTGCCTTACAAACCTCAACAAGACAACCCTCCCACCCTCAGCAAACAACCACAAGGAAACCGGGCTGCGAAAATAGTCTGAGTACCTGTGAGAGAGGAGGAGGAACTGGGCAAGCTGGTGTTGGACGGTTGCCTTATGGCCGTCCTCTTCCTGCTGCCCGGAGCTGAGCTGCGTGAGCAGCGACGTCATGGGATAATGGGGGTGAAAAACCAATGAGATAAGAAACTGGAGCTCTGAGCACCACTCCCCACCGAGGTGTACCTTGACCCAAAGGACATGAAAGTTCAACTGCACAGAGCTGCTTGGAAAAACTCCACAGTGGGGCTGGCAGACAGAGCGACAAGCACAAGGTGGACCATCCAAACCTCATGTTCTTAGGCAAAATCCTCATATCTTTTCTCCACTACAGCTCACAGAGGTGTTCCCATACCTGCTAGTAACACTGTCATTGACATCTGACTGGGCTTTGAGGGCACTAATTGGTCTTAATAGCCCTGAGCAGCTCCACCTGGGGCTTCCACCCACACCCATGGGCCCTGGAGCATATTTAAGCTCTTCTCAGGGCATTCACCCCATAGCTGAGCTTTGGTGTAGGGGTGCTGGTCTCTGGTGTAGCCTCAGGTAGTCTTCTTCCTGGCTAGGGGGTCTGGACTTCAGCTTATGGACTGGTATCCTGGTCCTTAGCCCTGTGTCATTGCCATGGACCTGATTGTTTTATTTGGACTGAGTTGAAAAGTTCAGAATCCTCAGGTTTTTTTGAGAGAAGGTTGTAATGGACAGCATGTTAGCCCTGCAATTGTCATCAGGAGATACAGAGGCTGTATTTTCAACAACAAAAATATATTGGTGAGTTGTGATGTTGCTACAGGATGCTCTGTGAGAAGATGGGGTTAGAACACTCAGCTCCAGTTTGGATCTCCAGAACTGCAGCATTTGCTCTGCTCCAGTTTGCAGGCAAGTAAATCCTTTCTTGGACAAAAGCAATACAACTTTTTATATTAATAACCCTGAGTTTTTCATATGCATCCACTGAAGAGGTGGTAGAGCACTGGGGCGTGTTCTGATACCTGGATATTGTCCCACCGCGTGTGTCTGTGTGTCTCAGTGTGGAGTAAGCTGCTTGGTTTTGCACAGGTTCAGTGTGAAATCTGGGAGTAGATAAAAGGAGAGTTCCCGGAGAGAGGATGCTGTTCACTGTGCAGCTGCCCTGGGATGTGGCCTGTTGAAGAGCCATGGCTTTGGCAGGAATTTGAGGTTTGGGGGATTTTTTTTTTTCTTTATTAGATGCATAATGGCTGCTTGGAGCAGGGAATTTGTGGTCTGCATATGAGAACTCCCCTTCTACAAGGAAGATCTGCTTTAAGACCAACAAGTCAGGGGCACTTTGTTCTGGATTGGCCTCCTATATATCAAACTTCAGCTTGAGAAGGGTTTTGAGTTTAGTTCCTTAAAGGTGTTGCTGTGGACAAGGGTTCCTGAGCTGCTCCCAACAGGCACCCACAGAAAGCCGCCTCTACGTGTTGGATAGAGTGATGGAGTTGAAGTAGCTCAGCAAGTCCTCCATGGTGAAGTCCAGGGCAATCCCTGACCCTGCGTAACAGCGTTGGATCAGACCCTCAAACTCCTGGTATTGGCGTATGAGCTCCTGCTCCATAGCGTGCCACACCACCTAGGGAAAAGCAGACTGTGAGCTCCCTTCACCACCTGAGATGGCTAGACATGCTCTGCAGGCCTCACCCCCCAGGATCATCCTAGCATTGCACCCAGCTCACACTCCAATTACCGGCAACAGATTTTCCTCAGGGGAGAGACACTTGTGGATTTTCCTGTAGAGGGTCTCAAGGGCTCTCTTTACTTCCTTGCCAGGGTATTTCTCAATGACCTTCCTCAGCTCCTGCTTGCTGTAGGCCAGCTGAAAGCTGACCTCTTCTTCGCTCACCCCTTGAGCCATGCGGGCTTTCACCCCTTCAAAGAAGTGCTGGAAAAGCAAGCAGATGTTCACTCATGAGCTGCCCTAAGGTGGACTCCTACATCAGGGCTAAAGCCTGACTGCTTTTTTAGACAACCCCATAGGATACTGACCTGTGCCAGGAGCACAAAAAGTAGCTCCACAAAAAAAAAGTCAATGATGACAAATGTTTGGTTCTGTGTTTTTTCTGCATGAGCTCTTCAGGCACAGAATCTGTCAGGCTGGAAGGGACCTTAGGAGGTCCCTAGTTCAACCTCCTGTTCCGAGCGGGTGCAACACTGAATTCAAATGTGTGTTCCTTGGGAATTTCTCAAGATAAGACTAGAAAATCTTCTAGGATGGAGACTGTGTAACCTCTCTGGATGGGCTGTTTCAATGCTTTGTTACCCTTACAGTCATTTTTTTCCCCTTCTGTCCAGCTGGAACCTTCCCCTTTATGGTTTTCTGACTGTCTCTCACCATCCTGCTGTGCATTCCAATCTCCTAGGGAAGGTGCTGCTAGATACCCCTCAAGTTGTTTCTTCTCCAGGCTGACCAAGTCAAGCTTGTTCAGCCTCTCCTCATCGCGTTGGTGGCCCTCCACTGGCCTTGCTCCACTTAAATGCCTCTTGTCCCAAACAGATGTGGCATACACCCTTGTCTCTGCCACAGCTGGATGTGGCGTCCCTCATTTGGTCTGCTGAAGGGAGCAATCACTTCCTTCAACCTCCTGTCTACCCTCCTGTTCCTACAGCCCCATGGTCTGTTTGCTGTCTTAGCTACTTTGCTGTAGAGAAATACCCGAAATCCTAAGAATTTTCCAAAGAAAAGAGGTTCCAAAATGCATAAGCTGTTTTCAAACCCAGAAATGGTCTCTTGCATTACTTAGGCCCCTTGGCAACCTCTCTTGATGGTAGTGAATCATGCTCAGACCCAGAAAGCTACGTGGCCTGCTAGAGAAGGCCATGTCAGGACTCTGGAAATCCCTGAGCAGAATGCAATCCAAGTACCCTCAGATGTCCCTCGCTTTGTTGCGAGCTATGAAATAGTGCTGTCCTTCACAGGAGGAGCATCTGAAGCCATTAATGTAGCCGGAGACACTGAGCTGATCTTCCAGCCAAGCCTACAAGATGTTTGACAGCAGAGACTGGAAACAAATTGAAAGTAACAGGCCCTATAAATAATTCAAGCTGCTTTCAGCCTGAGACATTTGGGGCCAGTGAGAAGCAAGAGAGAGCGGGGCAAGGAGGGCTCTTGGGAGCAGCCGTTGTCCCTGGGAGGGAGGGGTTGTCTGTCTGAGTTAGCAAAGCCAGAAGCTCTTATCTCGGTGAGCGAAGCAGCCGCTTGGGAAGCACGAGACTGTGTCAGACTTATCAGCCCAGACAAGTGTGCAAAAGGAACCCAGCACCTGCTGGCCGCAGGCACGCAACCCAGAGGGTCTGCCTGGGACCAGCATCTGATGCTGCTTCAGCCCTGGCGCTGGGATGGCTGGTAAAACCTAGGAAGTGATCGCAGGAAGGGTGGGGATGTTGGGAATCTGATAAACTAACTGTAGCCTGGGTTTGGGGAGAGGTGATTTGATCACCAGTTAATTCCTAATTTTGGGAAGCGCAGTTGCCCTTGGAGAGCCAGGCAAGCGACAGTGTATCCTGTACTCACGTTGAGCTTCTCCAGTGGCTGGCCCAGGTAATTGATGACATATTTCTCCATGTGCTCACTACACCTTTGCTTGGCTTCCCTCTTCTTGCCTTCCAGGCAGTGGATCATCTTCTGGCACAGGAAGCAGTGAATGTGGTGGAAATTTTCCATCATGACCATATCTGTGTTCACCTTCAGGTTTGCTGAGGACAGACTATTGACTTGGAAGAAAGGAACAAATCAGGTCTGGGGAGAAGACCCTCCAGGCTGGGTCAGGGGGGGACATAAGATGCAGATGCTATCAGGCTTTGGTCACCAGACCCTGCTCTGGTGGCTCTGCAGATTGCTGGCAACTCCTGAAGCTGCAGCTGTACCTGTCTGACTGAACCATCCATAGAATCTTTTAGGTTGGTAGAAACCTTTAAGATCATGGGGTCCAACCACTCTCCCAGCACTGACAGGGCACTACCAGCCCATGTCCCTCAGCACCACATCTCCACATGGGGCTTTCATACCCTTCCAGGGATCATGGGGATTCTACCACTGCCCTGGGTAGCCCAGAAGAGTCCTTGACAACCCTTGTGCTTTACAGCCCCCAGTCTTTGTACTCACTGCTGCTGAAGACACTGCTGACCAGACTGAGATGTGCTTTGTCCAGCTCCTGTCTCCGCCAAGTTGACCTGAACACTTCCTCTGAGAAGTTCACAAATGCCTCAAAGTGTCTCACAGAGGGCAGGATCCCACCTTTCATCTTGTTGGGCACCTTTGCCTCCTCAATCTCTTTGCACAAGGTCTCCTGGCAACAACACAAGACACGGTGTTCTCAGATCTGATGTGGCCCCAGTGTAATTTTCTGGTGCACTATGGCCAGAAAACAAGCAAAGCTATCAGCTGTGGACCCCTCTGTCCCTTCACGGTATCTTCTGTGGGAAGATGTGTGCCTCCTTGTTTGAGGCCAGTTGTGAAGCTGTGCTCATTGCTCTCCTGGAATTGTAGGACCTGGTCTCCTAGGCTCTGTGCTTCTCTGCACAGGCGCAGCCCACCAATCTCTCCAGCTGAAGCTCCTAGGGCAGAGGTGGTCACCACTGCTGCTCCTTGGGCTGGTTTATGAGCAGTCTTGCTGCTCCAGGCCTTGGCACAAACACAGCTGATGTCAAGGTGTGGCATCCCAGACATCTGGCATGAAGCCATCGCTCCCATAGCCTCCCAGTGCTCTCTATGGGTGAAACCCCTCTGGTTTGGCCATCCTGTTAGGAGGCACAGATGGTGCTTAGATTTCTCCTGCTTCCCTCACATGGACAAATGTTGACACAATGAGCGTCTGCTCCTCTCCAAACCAGAAAGCCAGATCCCTGCCTGAAATAAACCACTACTGCCTTCAATGAAGACCATGTTGGAAGTTTAGAAGGTTCTGCAGGAGGCTTGGGCTTACTCCTACAGACACTCACAATGCATTTCTTGAAGCTGCTCTTGGCCAGGAGCAGCATGTTGCCCAGGACAGTGTTGAAGAAGGATGAGGGGAGAGCTGAGGAAGAGCCCCACGTCTCGGAGATGGAATCACTCAGAGTAACCAGGATCTGCAAGCAGCTGAGTGGGTGGGTCTTGTTGCAGATATCTAGAAATCCTCTCAGCTCTGGCTCCAGGGAACTGAAGATCTTGCTCAGCAGCTGGGTTGTGGTTTCTTCTAGTCTTTTAGGGGAAAAAACCCAACAAACAAAAAACCCCAAACATTTAAAGAAGGTAAGTGATTAAATGGGGAGGCGCATGGGCCCTGTGGGCAGTTGCTGAGGCAGGGGCACAGTGTCCTGTATCACAGTGGAACCTGTTCACGCTTGGGTCATCCTTCAACTCTTCTCCCTTGCTGCTTGTGGCAGGACATTGAAACATCCTGTTTTGCCAGCAAAACGAAACATTTCAGTGTTTTTTATGCTGACACTTCTAATGGGGTTTCTGCTCTGTGGTATATTTTCACTTTATGACTTTGCTAATAAGGAAATAAAACTTAGTTTTCCATGAAACATAAACCTGACTTTCTGATCCACCCCAAAGCTGAGCCACTCTGCTGGGGAGACGCAGAACCAGTAGGCTCTGCTCAGCCTTTCTACATCTCCAGCTACGATGCTGCCTGTGGTGTTTTTTGCTGTCCAGGGTGAAAACTTGAGACCCCTTGGACATCAGGATGCCCAAGAATGTGTGTGTGTGTGGGGAAAACCCTCCATCAGTTCCCATAGGACACTGCAGACCATGTCCCTGTCAGAGCAGCCAAATGTATCTCATCACCCACATACTGGCTCTGAGGCTTGGTGCAAGGAGGGTCCTCTGGAGATGCCACAATCTCGCCTCCCTTAGCAGCAGGTGCCTGGGAGAAAGAAGGGAAGGGAAATTATGATTCATCTGCCCTCCCTCAGAGAGGAAAACTTGTGTTTTCTTTCTGCTGTCTCATATTGTAGTTCCTTTACTGTGAGGGTGGTGAGATGCTGGAACAGGTTGCCTAGGGAAGCTGGGGATGCCCCAATGATGGAAGTGCCCCAGGCCAGGTTGGATGGGGCTTTGAGCAACCTGGTCTAGTGGGAGGTGTCCGTACCCATGGAACGTGGGTTGTAATGAGATGATCTTTAAGGTCCCTTCCCTCCCAAACCATTCTGACTCTATTGGAGTCCTGTGTTTAATGCTTAGAGATACTGGAATTTTACTGGAGCTGTCAAATTAAATTCAATTCTCCTCACTCATGGGTCTTAAACTTCCCCACTACTGACAGTTTCTAGAGAACAAGAGCTCAGGTAAGAGTTCAGGTAGCTCTATGAGCTCAGGTATCCCATAGAGGCAAGGAGCCACCACACTGTGCCTACTTAAGCTTGTATTGAGCTGGAGGGAGGACTGGCTAATGGGACTGGAGGGGATATAATCCTCATGCTTACCTGCAGGTCTGCAGCATCGTGGTTTAGCTGAAAGAATTTCTCTACAAACTGCTGCTCTGCGGTGCAAAGGGGTTGCAACTCCCTCAACACCTGCTTCAACATCTGCTTAGAAACCGTCAGGCACGTTAGAAAACCCTTCTAGCACACAATGAAGACACCAGGTTAGGTGGCTACATCCACCTGAAGAGACACTGAAGCCAGGGCAGTGGTACAGAACATCTCTGCTGCTGTTCTAGGTACACAGCACTGGAGAAAGGACCGTGGGATGCGTTCCAGCACCGGCACAGCCCCCAACGGGACATGTGAACCCTTTAGCTCCTTACCTTGATGATGTTGCCTTTGTCTGGTGCATCCTCCTGGCCTTCTCTACTGGAAAGGAGACTGCAGAGAGACTGTTGCCTCCTCCACAGCACCACCAGCTTCTCTAAGCTTTCCTGGAGACCTGCACAGTATGGAGGTAGGTGGTGAGACATCTCCATCCCTCTTGGCCTCTCCTGCTCTGTTGATCGTTTGAACAGATTGAAATGTCACTTTTTGTGTCCGATCTTATGCGTGAATTGGCCTTTTCCTGTTGGATTCCTCGTCTTATTTTTTCAGCTGCCTTCTCACCTGTTTCTCTTATCTATTTATTTTTTCCTTATCACTCTTTCGTCTATGGTGCTGAACCCTTTGCTCTTAGTGCTTAGTACTGACTACTGAGGACTAAGGAGTGAAAAACCCTGAGTGAGAAAAGCATAAACCAGCAGAAATGCCTGCAGGAGTTTCAGGAGAGGTGTTTGGTGCTTCACTTTGATGGCCTGTTGCCATGAACTGATACTCAGGCAGGAGGGAGGCTGGCTTTCTTAAAATATTAGCCTTTTAAAATGATAAACGTTCACCTGGAAATTAATAGACTATTTGAATGTTACCAGTTTTTACCAGGGTGTTTTCACTGGGTGCTTGGCTTAAGTGGAGGGGTTGAAAAATTTATTTGAAATGTGCATTAACCTCCCCCTGCCCCATATTATATCTGCTGAAAGAACTGGGTGTGGAAGCATTTGCTTTATTTTCTAATTAATTCTAAAAAGTGGTATCATTCCACCCACCCCAGAGGTCCTGGGTGAGTCAGGCCAGCTCCCCATTCCTCGTAACATCTGCAACACCCTTATTTGAGCCACTACCTGCAGGGCTTTTACTTCTGGAAAGGATTTGTCAGATGCCCTGCACGCTGAGCAGGGATGAGAGATGACAGATAACACTGCTCGTGACCTCAGCCTTGCTAAAACCAGGGAGAAAATTAATGAGCTGCTTCATAATCTTTTTCCCACCCTTATGCAACGGGTGATGATGATTTCCCTTGCTGGGAAGTGACAAAACCAGGGGGGAAAAAAAATACCTGCCCCCAGCCAACGGGCAAGAACTTTATGAGCCTGTAAATTTTAGCATGGGAATGGGAAAATGAGAAAAGACTAAATTATTGTCTCACGATTAATTATAACCAGCTCAGGGTTTGCTTTCTAAACTCTTCTGTAATACTGAAACGAGGCAATAAATCATCAGGTGGTATATTTAGAAGCCACCGACATAAATAATCATTGATGAGGGCAGAGAATCATCCCTAAAAATTTGCTGCCATGGTAAACAGTAGGCAGAAAGAAACACGGAGACTGAGCTGGGGATGTTGTAGAGCAAGGATGAGGGATGTTATCAGGCAAGCGTCCTTGCAGCCTGGGCTTTCATCCATGCAGCAGCTCACCCCAATGAGCAGCGGAGCCGGTGAAACGGCAGGAAAGACCTTGGACGAGGTTCCCGCAGAGCTTCATCAAAGCCAAACCTGCCCTGCAAAACAGCCCGAGACCAAACAATTTGGCACAAAATATTTCAGCAGGAGTATCTGAAGGTCCCCGGGAGCTGGGAGAGACTGTGATGCTCTTGCTCCTGCTTTGTCCTCAAGGGTCTCCAGCGGTGGAGAGGCCGATCTCAGCTGGCAGCGCTGCAAGCCCCGGGGAAGGTGCCTTTTTGTGCAGCATGGCTGATGGGCGTTCTCTGGATACAACTGCCTAAAAATTCTCCTGATGGTGCTTGGCCCTGGCAGGGTGGCTGTGGTTCCAATGTGCTGCTCACGTTAATGGTGGGCTGAGCATCCTCAACCAAGCCTGGGGCTTCCTACCTGTCCCAGACCTCTTCTCACAACGTAAAAAATCCCAGCATAGTGGGGTTGGAACCCACCCCCCTGCTCCATCCAGCAGGGGCACCCAGAGCAGGGGCCCAGCAGCGCAGGGTCCAGCCGGGGTGGGAATCTCTCCAGAGAAGGAGACTCCACAGCCTCTCTGGGCAGCCTGGCACAGGCTCCCACACTGTCACACCAGTTTCTCCTCTTGTTCAGATGGAACCTCCTGGGTTCCAGTTGGTGCCCATTACTCCTTGTCCTGTGGCTGGGCACCCCTGAGTAGAGTCTGTCCCCATCCTCTTGCCCCCCGGGGCCCTTTATCTCTTGCTCAGCATTGCTCAGCTCCCCTCTCAGGCTGCTCTTCTCCAGCTGCACAGCCCCAGGCTCTCAGCCTGTCCCCAGCACAGAGATGCTCCAGCCCCTCAGCATCTTCACAGCCTCTGCTGGAGTCTCTCATGGTGCCAGCACTGTCAAAGCTCCTCTCACTTCATCTCGGCTGAGGGACCAACATCAGCAACAGGCAGACGCCTTTGGGAGGTTTGGAACAGTGCGCTGACAGGCTTGTAGCCATCAAGGTGTCCATCTACAGCCATCTCTTCCCACTCCCCCCTTCTCCAGTCTTGCCCATTCAGACAGCTTTCTGAGCAGCCCCAGATGTGCTCTGGGAGGAGACAAACTTGGCTGTTCTCATTTTTCTGTCATCCAGCAGAATTCAAATCCCCAGCTCAGAGCCCATCAATCACTTTGCAAACAGGAGCCAGGGCCTCTTTATCTTCTGCACAATCTTTGTTCTTTCCTTCTGTTTAAATAACAGCAATTGAACACCAGGAAATGGTGCTTGATCAAATTATCTTGTAAACCACCGATCGGAGTTTGCTTCCCCACTGCTAATTCCTCAGGCTCACTTGCTGCCAGTGCATTCATTACCTCTTATCAGGAATCCCTGTTTTTATGTGAGAAAGAGCATGTTTCCCCAGGAAAAGAGGTGTCCGAGGGTGGTGTGAGGGGAACATCATCTTCGTAAACTATTTGTTTTCATCATTTCCTAGCACAGATTCACTCTGTCCCTGCTTGAGATGCACCAGGTTTCTTGTAGACCCACAGAGCAGGGAGGAGATTGCAGCAAAACACCCAGATATTTGCCCTTCCCTTCATGGCCAGTTCTGAAATGAAGGGGAAGGGCCCTGGAGGGCTACAGAAGTGGAAATTGCATGCAGTGGTCTGATCCTTCAGCCTGGTGAGCTTCAGGGCAGCTCCCTTCAGGTGCCCATGGACCAGGCTTCCTAAGCATCCCTTGTACCCCACGAGAACAGCACGGACTTCACCCCAGGAAAGGAAGGGTGGGCCAATATCAGGGCAGCTGGGCCAGCTGGACAATGGCTGTTGGTAGAACCATTGCTGCGGGGCCAGCACAGCAAGTGCAGAAAGACAGAGCCCTTCGCCAGGACCCTTCAGCCACCAGCCCTTTCTTTCCCAAGGCTGTGTCCTCTGGCCCTGGGGTCTGGACACAAGTGATGGAGTAGGTGTGGAGCTGGAAGAAACTGGGCTAGGGCTCTGATAGACTAAACACACCACGCAGAGTGGTTTTTGACATTCAAGCCTGGCCAAGCTGGCATGGAACTTTCCATTACACCGCTTTGGTTTGCTGGAGGAAAAATGTGACTCCTGCACGATCAGAAACTTCCAGAGGCGACAGATCAGTTTCTCTTTTTATCTTCAGAAACACCTGACTGGAATGTTTTGAGTCAGATGCGTGGATTTCTGTTAAAATGATCACCTTGGGACCACACAGCCCCGCAGTCAGCTCCCTGTGAAATCACTCTGCCCTCGGAAATCCTGCTGTGAACACACTCGTGTCTTCAGGACAGGCTTAGTGCCACCTCTTCGGAGTGAAGAGACTGCCTGAGGAGTCTGTGACCATGGAATAGGGACCTGGAGTCAAGGAGTCCCACATCCACCTCTCTTATGGCTTCTCAGGGCACCAACGCATCCATGGGGTTGGACTAGATGATCTCTAAAGGTCCCTTCCAACCAATTCTATGGTTTCTGAGTTCTCACAAAAGCTGCAGCTTTGAGAAGCATCTGGACAAAACTGGACAATACACAGAGGCAAGGCTCACACAGATGCTGCCTGGAGTAAAGCCAAGTTGGCTTCGTCACCTGCTGCCATCAGCAGCCCCAGCCCTTGGGGGAGAAAGGGAATTCGTGGCACAAAATCTGGGGAAGACACCAGTGACAGAGGGTGATTGCTGGCTTCCCTGCTGCCAAATCCCTCACGGCACAGCGGGACAAAGGTCATATCTGCAAATCACTCACTTGTTTTGCTTCTCACTAACAGGAAGGTTTTGGCTTGTTCAAAGAAGGCTTTCATTTCCCGGTCATAGAGTCTGCTGAGGTTCTGGGCGTAGACCTGGGAAGTAGAGAAAGGGCCAGATGAAAGCAAAAAGGTCAAATTTTAGCATTTCAGACCTTCTCCTTCAACTCAATGCCTACCACTAAATCCCAGACTGCTTTCTGTCAAGCACAGAGGTCCAACATCGTATGCCAAAGCCAAATGCTCCTCTAGAAGGGCCACATGCTGGAAGCCTGGGGGTACTGTGGCCTTGGTGAAACCAAGTTCTCACAAATTCACCCGTTTGACTAATCTGTTCCGGGCGGATGGCTCACAGTATTAGTTCAGGATTTCGGCCGTACCTTGGGGAGATCACAGAACAGAACTGGGTTGGCATTCCTCAGCCAGGCCATGAGTGGGGTGTAGGGCACCAGTTCCTCATGGTGGAGTCCGTGGCTCGGTGCAGAGAGCTTGTCAGGGGGTTGACCAAGAGGAGATATCTGGGTGTTACCCTAAAGTAACAGAAATGGCAGAAAGAGTCAAGTAAAACATAGCCTTGAAAAGCTCTAAAACAATTACTTCATAGTTTTGTCCTTGAATTTCCAGTTCTGAATACGTTTGAGAAGGAGATATAAAGGGTGAAGCAGAGCTTGCACGTTCACTTCGAACTTTGGTCTTCATCCCATGTCCCAGGAATGATTCTGAGCCCAGGGGAATGAGCTGGCCCATCACCAATACATGGGAAATGTTCCTTCCTGGTTCCCTGACAGTCACATCCCTTCCCAGAGTCAATGCTTGACATGAAATGCTAACGATTTAAGGAGCTAACGGCCAGTGTTTGGGAGTCCCTCCTTTCCTTATCATGAAATGAAATCTAGAAGAGTAACATTTTCCTTTCAGATTTCTGCCCACGGAGCCATTGTCCACCGCGCCTTTTGCCTTGCGAGATGAGCATTTGGAAATGTTAATCACAGGATCAAGGGATTGCCCTTTATCCTGGGATTTTATGCTGCAAACAGATGAGTGACCATCGCCACCACCCCTGAAGTAAAGCGAGAAAATCTCAAGCAAAAATCTTCCAGCCTGAGCATTTTTTCACGTGACCGGAGGACGAACGACTGTCATGGGAGGGAACGTGATGGACACAGAGCTGTGCTGGCTTTCTCCTGCGTGCCTGCAAAACTAACCAGAGGGCTGGGGGGCAACGGCAGGGTGAAGGTGTGTGGAAAGACATCTTTGTGGAGACACTTCTGGAGAAGCCTCTTATGGCAGCATCCCCTATACCACCGCTGTTAATTTGCCATAACACTCAAACTTCCCAGGATTTTGAGCTGTCGCGCTAAGAGCAGAGCCCACCTGCAGCTGGAAGATGCTTGTAATGTGAGTGATGAAGGAGTTCTGAAAGTTCTGCTTGAGTGTTTCAAACATGATCAGCTGCTCAGCCACAGACTGCAGTTTCCGGTAACCTTGAGGGGGGGAAAAAAAAAGTGGGCGTCATGGCTGTAGACCAGCATCGCTCAGCACACTGGCAAATAAGGCAAGTCTTCAAGGAGTGAGTTTGGGGAGAAATGCTACCACCTAGAAACCAACAAAGGGAAAAAAGATTTGCTGTGGTACCAAGTAAATATAGACAGGGAGGTGAGGAATGGTCTGGAGCACAAGGGTGGTGAGGAGCAGCTGAGGGACCTGGGCTTGTTCAGCCTGGAGAGAAGGAGGCTGAGGGGAGACCTGGCTCTCGACAGCTCCCTGACAGGAGGCCAGGGAGGGTTGGGCTCTTCTACCAAGGAACAAGAGACAGGAGAAGAGGGAACAACCTCAAGTTGCACCAGGAGAGGTTTAGGTTGGAGCTGAGGAACAATTTCTTCCCCTGCAGGGTTGTCCAGGGCTGTCCCAGGCTGCCCAGGGCAGGGGTGGAGTCCCCGTGACCCCTGGAGGGGTTTCCAAGCCCCCCGTGGAGCTGTGGTGCTGAGGGACATGGGTTAGTGGTGCCCTGGCAGTGCTGGGGGAATGGTTGGACTCTTCCAATCTAAATCATAGACTCTTTGTTTTATTTTTTTTCTACTTTTCTGCCCAACAAGCCTGTGAGCTAATTCCTGGGACCACCCCCCTCCAGCTTCAGAGGTTCAGGGCCACCTGCAGAAGCTGAACAGCACGGAATGGTGCTGGGCGTGCAGCATGGGTTGTAGATGAGCCGGTGGCTCTGCTGTCTGTGGACACGTGTCTGTGCTCACCAGGGTGTATCTGGACGTTCATGCAGGCGGTTAAAGCCTCTGCTGCATCACTGCAGGCTTTGATGCTGCTGGGGCTGGAAAGATCTGCCCGGCTCAGGGTGTCGCGGTGTTCCCTGCTGAGGTTGAGGTGGGTCTGAAAACAAAGCCAGAAGGGAACAGCTACAAGCTCAGCCAGCTTCTCATCCCTCCCAGAAGGCTGCCAGCTTGAAGTAGCCAAGTGCTACCTTCATCTATCAGGATGCATGTGCCTGTCAAGAAGACCGTGCTGCTCTAACACCGTCAAAACCAAAGGTCTGCGCAGGAACAACTGCAGCAGTTTGTAAGTAATTTGCTTTCCCGTATTCCCAGAGCTCATCAAGAGCTTTTCCACTGGTTGTGCCATCCCTCGTGCCAGTGTCTCTGTGGCCATGAGGTGCTGAAAGCTCCTCACTCCATGGTGGATGCTGAGACAGGCTGATGTGCTGATGGCAGCTGCTGATTTAACAGTTAAGTCACCTTCAAGGGTGGGGTTAAAAAATGGAAGCAATGGAGAGAAAAGAAATGGGGCTCTAATTGCTCGTTAGGTACCGTGCTTGCATATTCCTGGATAATTATCTGCAGTTTTCAAAGTGTTGGAGGCTCGCTGTAAGTTTTTCTTGGTAGATTCAACAGGCTGAAGATTTATGTCTTTGCAAATCCACGTACCGTGAGGAAGAGGATCTCATCCATCAGCCTTGTCTTGTTGGAGACGATGCGATGTAGCAAGGAGTTTTCCCGGTGGATGTGGTCCATCTGCTCCTTCATGCTTCCCAGCAGCTCATCATAGACCTGAAAGGTTGCCTCCACTCTGGCCACCTCTGCCAGGGCCTCGTCGATGGTGCTTATCAGCTGTGTCACCTGCTTCTCAGAAGAGATGATGGCTCTAAGGCTGGCCTGTGGAATGGAAGGACAAAGGGCTTCAGCACTGCAGCAGGGACTGATCACCACCGTCTCGGAGTGAAATATCCAGACCTTTGCCCTCCCAAGTCAAAGCAGAGACCCTCTCATTACAAGGTTCAAGATGCTGTTATTACTGCAGCTGTCCTGCATCCCTGCCTGCGCCAGGTCCACATCTTACCTTTGCACGTGGCTAAGCTCTACATCACCAACCATCTGCAAGCCCCAAGTGCCAGAGCAGGACCAACCTCTTTCCCAAGCACAGTGCATGCTCAGAGGACTTTCAGCTGCCAGAGTAAAGAGGTTGCTGAGGAGTCACCAGCCAAATACAAACATGAGCAGGATACAGTCTGTTTGGAGAAAGTCCCAAGTGGATGCTGCATGGGGTCTCCAACCCTCCATCCCCACCCCTGATGAAATCCCCTGAGGACTTGAGTGTCCGTCCCACGATCTTTGTGAGGAAACATGCCAGCTTTGAGGGCTGGGCTGGACATTTCTGCCTGGCTCTAATGCATTTATGCCAACCACAGCCACGCCAAGTGCCTGTCACGGCGTGTTTCACATGGCTCCGGGCACTGCCACCGGACCGAGCTGCTCAGCCAGGGGAATTAACAAACAGTTCAATCACACGTGAGACGTGCACGCATATAGGTCTCTAATAAGGAAACTGAAGGCACAGTTTGCCTCGGGGGGGGGTATGGACAGAGCAGTGTGTTAATCATGCTGAGAAGCTCCACCAGAGAGGAACAGCTTCCAAATGTTAATGGTTTTGCTTCCAGGGCCCATGTACCAGGTGGGATTGCAAAGAAAACAGTCAATAGACACGAGCCTGGGAGGATTCCAGACTGCTATTTTTCTCCCCGTTAATGAAGCTTTTAAAGAAGTTTGTCTTTCCTGAAATTTCAATTATCTGATGTCTTTTTCATTAAATGAAGAACAACGGAAGCCTCTGCATCCCCCATTGCACCCTGCGCTTGGCTCAATGGTGGGAAATGATGGGAGGAAGAGAAGCAAAGTCTTATCAACCTAAGTCAGGCTACGTGGTTTGGACCTACGCTGTGATCTGAGCTAGGAGTGTTGGAGTCTCACCAGAGCAGAAGGGCAGAATCCCCCTCCCTTGACCTTCTTCTTTAGATCCCCAAAAGCATCCTAAGCAAATGCTCCTTTTGCCCAGAGCCCAACCTGCCTACACAGACCGGTGTGAGGGACCTGGATGAGAGCAAACAGCCTCGCTTCCCAGACTGCTGCTTTCCAGCCGCACACCAGGACCTTGGCCCGTGGCCACAGGCTCTGCCCAGAGCTTCACATCTTATTAAATGTTCCTAAATTACAGCCATAAACTTCCCAAGAACCTGTCATCACTGCGCCTCCAGATTGTCTTATTAGGGATGAACAGCCCCGTGGGGGGGGTTTGCCCAGTGCAAAGCATCACTGGTGACACTGGGAAGGCAACCACCGTCAGAAAGGGCTCTCTGGAGAGTCACCACCCAGCTGCACAGGTAATGACCCTGCTGCTGGAAGCAGCACAAAGCTGCCAGGAGCTGCCTGCGTTTCAGCGGGTGCTGGGATCCTAGGAGCACCCAGTTACCACTGGGATGTGGGTAAAACCATCTAAAGAGATGCACGCGCGGGTCCGGCTTGCTGGTATTAACGACGCTTCACATCATCGATTAGACCTCAGAAATAGGAACAACTCCTTGATTAATTTCCATTAGCGGTAAGTGGCATTTATTCATTAGGAGGCATTAAAATAACGTATTCAGCTGCACCTTTCGCGTCCAATAACTTAATAGAGATTTATTAGTTGCTCTCACAGGGTGTCTTACAGCCGGGGAACAGTCGCAAAGTGCCCGTAGGGCTCGCCAAGAGCAAGCAGGAGGGGACGGCAGGAGGTTGGTCTTCCAGATTAACTGCTACATTTCCAAGTGTAATAAACCGTATATAAACACAAATGAGGCGTTCAGCAGCGGCTGGAGCTAAAGGAGGTTTGGATTTAGGGCTTGCGGTTTCTCCTGTGTTTTAGGGTTATTTCCTTTGGCTTTTTGCTTGGTTTTATTTTGCCTTTTGTTCCTGTCAGCTCCCCATAAAGCCCAGCAGCAGCCACGTGCACGTCAGCTCAGTGCGCAAAGCAGCGCTCTCGTTGTTGTGCTCCAGCCCTCGAAGAAGCAAGCTGACTGCTGCAGAAATTCAATAAAATGCAGCAACTCTAATAAAGCAAACACAGCTCGCTAGTCTGAAAAGGATGTGTACCTTCTCCATGGGCCCCTTCTGCTGCAGTTTATCTTTTACTTATCTCCTTCCAGCTCAGTTTGTTGTTGTTTTTCTTCCTTTCTTTCCTTTCTTTCCTTTCTTTCCTTTCTTTCCTTTCTTT
>JANVCC010000073.1:1040718-1082863 GCA_025345505.1 Todiramphus chloris collaris
TCCTTTCTTTCCTTTCTTTCCTTTCTTTCCTTTCTTTCCTTTCTTTCTCCCTAGCTCCTGCTTTTCCTTCCATGGGGATAACTTTTGGCCCTTTCCTTTTCTCCCAGGCACCCAAACCTGGTACAAGGTACAGCAGGGCAAACAGTGACCCTCGAGAGGGGAGCAGCAGTGTCCTCCTGACTTGCAGGTGAGATGCCTTTTGGGATGAACACAACACCAAGAAGATTTTCCCTCAGACCAAGTGCTCGCAGCAAACAAAGGAGCTGCCAGTACCCAGAGGCTCAGTCCGGTGCCCCTGCTTACCAGGCACCTTCTTTCTGGCTGAGTCACAGCTCTCGGACCCCTTACCTCATCCAGCACGTGGAGATCGTTGCTGAGCTGCTCTGCAAAGGCTACGGAGTTGTTCACAAGGGGCTCGTACTCCTCCATCAGCTTCAGCATGTCAGCAGCTTCCTTCGGTGTCATCTCCTGGTACGTGCTGAACTCCTCCTGGCTTTCAGCCTCTGGGGTGTCCTTCCTGTCGTCTTGGGGCCTTTGTCTCCCTGTGTGGGCAGGAGGAGATGTGGAGGTGGCCAAAGCCTTCTAGCTATGTGATTTTATTAGCCCTGCTCCTGTTAGCCCCAGGGGTCCCATTGAGTCCAGGGAGCTCAGTCTGCTGGCAGTTAGAATAAGATCGTGGCATGAAGCAAAGAAAGGTGTGCGTGGGATAAAGGGTCAGCTTTGTAAGAGGGACCAAACGGACCTTTGGCATTTGGGGTTTTACTTGCTCACCTCTCTCGGACGGTGTGCTGGGGGCGTTTTTGTCGATACGTTTGTCACACAAAGCTGAGGCAAATTCCAGGGAAGAACAGGCTTCTCCTGATCCAATGCACTGATAGTTGTGTGTGGTAGAGTAAAATATATTTTTATATCCATATATAAATATGGATTTCTTGCTCAATTGCTGGGGAATGTTCCCAGGCAGGCAGCCAGTCTCCCCCTGGCCTGATATTGCCAGCACTTTACTGCTCGCCTTCCCCCCCCAAGAGTGCAGACACCATCTCTGGGGACAGATAAACTGTCCATCTCTTTTTCTTCCCAGCCTTGTGCTGTGCCTCCATGGCAAGGGTCGGCGGATAAATCAGATGGTGTGTCCTCCAGGTGCCCAAAACATGGACCCTGCTGCTTCCTTCTCCCTGGTGCTCACCTCAGCCTCTCCCATCACCCGCATTCACTCTGAAATTTATTCACCTCCCGTTCCTAAAGCAGCAACAGTGATGATGGAAAAAAACCCAAAACTGCTTGGAGTGTGACAAGGAAACTAATTACCTTCCGCTGCGCAGGAGGGGACGTTCACAAACGTGACTGAGCTGGCGAGGAATCGGTGGTTCAGCTTCCACAGGCATCTGAGAAAGGTTTTCTTCTCGTCGACTCTGACAGCGGTCCACTTGTAGACCTTCTCGAACTGCAGCTCGAAATCCAGGCTCGCCTAGATGGCAGCGGTTAATTGCCGCGTCAATTAGATGCCACGTGCTCTCAGCAGGGGTCTGCAGCACGTTTTAATGGCAGGCACCGAGGCTGTGGAACCACCTTGTGCACTGGGAGGAGAAACACCCCCTGGTTGGAGGAGGGAGATGACAGGATCACCCAGAATCCCAGCACGGTGAGGGTTTGGAAGGGCCCTCTGGAGATGCTCTGGTGCCACCCCCCTGCTCCATCCAGCAGGGGCACCCAGAGCAGGGGCCCAGCAGCGCAGGGTCCAGCCGGGGTGGGAATCTCTCCAGAGATATTTGCAGGAGGGGCACACAAGCTTTGGGGTTTTGAGTGGCCCCAGGAAGCCACATTGTGAATGGAGACTAGCCCAGGGCTTAGATGTTAGAGGAGAGAGCTCTGCCTGCGCAGGCAGCTCAGTCCCTTCAAACAGAGTGATGATCCTGACAGCTCCCTGAGGACCACTGAGTAAAACCCTGTCTGGACATGCTGGGAAGGTGACTCCAGGGAGACCAGTGCTACCGGCCACACCATGCTGATGACTAGACTGGTTTTGGTGGAGCTGCACAGGTATAGTCGGAGCCAGATCCGAGGAAGGGCTGCAATGGACTATTGCCCCAGACACCAGCACAGCTCCTGGTGGGATGGACACCGGCTGTACCACGGGCAGGGCAGCTGTTGTCAGGAGTTTGCTCTGAAGTCTTGCAGCCAACGGACTCCCTGACTGCTGCTGCTACCCCAGAGCAACTTGGGTAGGATTTGAGAGGTGTGTTCATGGCACTTGGCAAATAATCACGGGTGTGATAAAAGCACTGGAAGTAAAAGGACGCACAACAACCCTGACCCTAAAAGCGGATGCCAGGACACTCGTCGTGGGTCAGACCATGCCAGCAACCCGTCCCAGTGTCCTGACCCTGCACGTTGATTTCTGTTCAGATTATATAAGTGCCTCACCTTTTACTGCAGGTTTTGGGGGATGAACACTGATGAATCCTGACAGTGGCCAGTGGCAGATGCTTGGGAGGAAAAGCATTCAAAGGGCAAATCCAGAGTTATATTGCCTTCAGGATTCTGTGCCAGCCTCCAGCAGCCTGTCATCTAGCAGCTCGCTGAGCCAGAGGTTGCATCCCTAGCACTGTGTTTAACAGCCCTTGAAGGACCTACTGTCCCTGATTCCCTCTAATGTTTTGGAGTTTTTTTAGCTTATTCATAGCATTGGCATCTACAGCACCCTGTGGTGATAAGCTCTGCGGTATAACGATGTGCTGAGTGAAAAGCTCCACTCAGCCAGAGCTGAGCTTTCAGGGTAAGCCCAGCATTGAAATCTCAGACCTCCCTTCACTCAAGAACTGGGAAAACCCAGAGAAAACCCAGGAACAGGCTTCCACAGGCTCCATCCTGAAACCTCCCCAGCAGCACTGTGTACCACACGTGGCTCACTTGGCATCCCCCAGCAGCCCCGTTCCCCAGAAGGGGAAGGTCACCTGAGATAACAGGAGCACGGGCTGGAAAAAGGCACCCCTGGCATTTCCCATGGGTGCCAGTGTCGATACATCTGCATCTGCCCGTGCCCGGAGGATGGAGTCTCACGAAGGGGGAACTCCAGCTACCAGAGACTTAGTTTTTGACACTAAGCTGGAGGTAGGTGGAGAGAATAAGGGAGGCTGCTGAACTGGGAACACCCCACGGAAAGAAACTCCTTCCTTCGCCATCTCATTAGCTCCGTGGCACAGCCTGGCTCACCTCCTGCAGAACTTAGAAGCCGTGCTTAACTTATGCTTATTGAAACTATCCATCATAACTGGCACGGACTTTCTGAGGATTGATGCAGACCTGTGATGTTTTAAGAGTTGCTTTCCAGCAAAGCATCACCTCCCCAGCGTTGCCTCGAGGGCTTGGTAGCTGTCCCTGCAGTGAAGGGCACAGAGCAGCGATGTCTGGGGGAGGATTTTATGGCAGGCACTGTTCATAGGGCACCTTGTGAGGAGCGATGGAAGCAGGGAGGCACCTGTTAATCGCTTCATAAATATTAATAGTGTTTTGGTCAAGGGAGCTGTGGCTTTAAGTGTTGCTGGACTTGCAGTGTCAGGGCTTTGCTGGTGCCAGGGAACCGAGGGCTTCTCAGCGAGGCAGACCAAGCCCTTGCAGCCTGTACTGACTATTGACCCACTAGCTGGGGTTTGGCTGAAGCCAATATTACCTGCTAAGCAACAGAAGAGAGCTCTTGTTTTGATTTCCACCGCCCTGCCAAGCTGTGCAACAGGGAGGCACTGTGCTGATTTGAGCGCTGGGCTGCACTGGGGAGCTTGCCTTGTGCTGGGGTCTCTGTGGTGGGACCCTGAGAGGTGTCAACACGTGTTGGCTGCAGCCCACTGCTTCAGCCTCCCCCCTGCCTGGGGACCTTGTGCAGCAGCTTCAGCTGATGAGTAGGTCCTGTGTGAGGAATGACCCAGGCAATTCTGGCTGCCCGCCCTCAAGAAAGACGAGGACATCCTGGAAGAGGCAAGGAAGAGAGTTCCAGGCCTGGTGAAGAGAAGAGGGAAGGCAGTGCAGAAGAGGAGACAGAGAGGTCAGAGTACTTATCCTGACAGAAGGAAGGTTAGCAAGGGAGGCGACTGCAGTGTGAAAATACACCTGCAAAGGACAAGAGCTGTCGAACCTAAAGGACAGCCACAGCATCAGCGCAGACGGGGCAGGGATGCACTCCAGGAGCCATAAGAAGGCTTTAGCAGTTGGGACAACCAAGTTCTCTGCTTGCTTCCCAGTAGGAGTGGGTTCAAAACCACACCAATATTTAAAGATACATTATGATCCGTTCATCTCACTGGGATGGCAAATGAGGGGGAAAGGACTGAAAACCCTGGAGGTATCTTCTAATCCTAACTCCTCAGTAGCACAAGCAGTTTAGAAGACTTCTCAGAGCCAGGCTCATCTGCTAGAAGAAAGCTCAGGGAGGATGAAAGCAGGTGCTTCCTTGTGTGCAGGGAAATGTGAGCCATCAGTTCAGTTCTACCCAGGATCAAGCTGCCCTGCAAACCTGCACTTGTGATTTTCCCTTCAGGCGTGCTGTGCAGATGTACTTTATTTGTCCTGGATGCAGAACTGGAAAGCTGTTCTTTTCCTCATTTATTTCTGTGCTTGTGAAAACCCAGGCACCTCGCCAAACCCCCTGGAACGTTCACGTTAATAAAAAAAAAAAACCAACCTCATTATGACAACTTTAATGACACTCTGCCAGCCCCAGCAGCAGAAAGGGAATGTCTTGTCCATGCTTTCTTTCCCAAAAACCTGCACCGTGAAAGCGCAGACTCACGCTGACTCCAGCTCTCTCTCTCTAATCCTTCTTTCAGTAAATGCCTCCATTTAATCTTTAAATACCTTATGCAAATGTCTGTCAAGAAGCTTTGTCAACACAGATCGACAGATGGACCTGACAACGTGTTCTACAAATGCTGGAGACCTGACAAGAGCTGTGCTTTGCAGCCCCTCTCCACAGCCCCCGAGGGCTGCCGCAAAGAGCTTCCAGGAGGTCCTCTGCCTGAGGAATAAGGTGAGTTTGCCCAATGATTTTGCTGGAATCTGTGGCCACACAGCAGTGACCCACTCGCTGCTCACCCTGGTCAGGTGTTTAGCCAGGATGATGTTTCCTAACCTAGAAAGGGATGGCTCTGGAGGGAGGAAATTGTCCCAGGCTCAGCATCTTGGGAAAATCTCTCTTCCTGGGACAGCATCTCTCCCTGGGAGAGATGGGGGAAACAAGGAGTCCAAAAGCACTGATGTAGGATGGAGGAACCATCCAGGGTGTGACCTCAGTTCACCATACTCTAGGAAAGAGCTCTGAGGGAAGGCTTTTAAGTTCTTATAATGGTGGTTGTCTCCCCAAATTTAGCACCATTCAGGCTGCTTCAGTCCTGTATTAGCAATCATCCACCCCTCGACTGCTCTTCCCTCCATCTAAACACGGGCTGAGCTCCAGATCCCAAATCCCACTATGGATCCTGTCCCATCTCTCTCTAGACTCACATTAGTATCTCTTCCCCCATGATCAGTTCTGCCCTTTTCCACAGAAGGAAAATCAATCCTACCTGATCGAGAGTCTTGCCGTCTACCAGCTTCAGCTCTGCTAAAGGCCACCTGCAGGCTACCTTGTACTGCTCTCCTCGCTCTACCTTGACCTTCACCAGAAACAGCTGCATTGGCCTAAAGGTGTCCACTGAGGAACAGGAAAAAAAAAAACAAACCCACAATAAACAACCCACAATATTATTGTTAGCCTGGTGCACAACACCGCGTTGTTTGACTGATGCCCACACTAAATCAGTCATATCCCATCAAAAATCAATTCACGAGCCTCTTGGTTCATCCTAAAGGTGCTCAGTGTACATCATGCTGGTGATTACATTGTAGATCTTCCATACCAGCTAGACCTCTCCAGAAAGCTGACATGGGCAGTTCCAGCTCATGGATTTTAGATGCTACTTATGGGGTGGCTACATCATGCTTTGGAGATATTCCTCCTGCCCTCCGTTGACTCCAAAGGGAGCTGAAACGCATCACTTAGGTCAAACATGATGGCTAAGGCTGTTAGAAATTAATCATGTAGTAGGTGACAGCGCTGCCTAGAAGCTCATTGGCAGGGAAGTCTCTCCCCTGTAAATCTGTCAAATTCTCAGGAGTGATGGAGCAGCTAGAAAAGCACAGGCAAAGGAGATGGAAAATTTCCCAAAGCACATGTACCTTTGGATCCTCGTCAAATAGCTGCACACTCCGCAAGCATCTGGGTGCTGGGAAAACTCTCCAAAACTAGGCAGAGACAGAACGAGGCTGTAGAGCTGTCTCCTGTTAGAATGGTTTGTGCTGACCTCTAATGACAGATTTGATGCAAAGGGTAAAAAGTAGTCCTGTGTTGGTGGAGGGAGCGATTCTGCACAGCCCAGCTCTCTCTAGCCAGCCAGAGATCATCCCACGTTCAAGAGGGACCACGTGTTCTTGGTGCCAGATCATGACCTACGATACTGATGTGGCACAGCTCCTATCTTTGGATTAAGATTTCCTTCAGTTAAATTCCCAACAGTGGCCCGATCTTTTCTCCCAAATTAGGAAAAGAACCATCAGAGACCAAACTATCTGACTAGACCTGCAAGAAACCTTCCTGGGCTGCAGCTCAACCTGTGTCCCAGTCCCCTGCAGGGTTCTTACCCACAACACAGAGAATGGACATCTTCTTCCTCTTCCCTGTCTTCCAGACACAAACAATTTCCAGCAGCCGCTTTTTCTGTGGGTTGAACACGTCTTTTTCCAGCAAGCTCCAAAGAGAAGCCATGGTGATGCCTGAAGTGATAGCTGCCCGTGCCTCCCGCTGATGCTCGTGGTCGCCTCCTGTGAAACACAAACAGGCTGGAGAGGTGGTCCACATGCAAACTCCTGGCACACAGGTAAAATACCTCACCCCCGCACACTGATCTCATCCCTGCTGCCTTGCAGGCAACATGAGTGTTAAGAAATTGCTGCAGACTTGAGGCTAGAATGGCCACGGGTCCCCCTCTGCTCTCCCACAGCCATGCAGACCAGGGCAGATGTTTCCCCAAAGCAGCTGGGTTGCCTTCCCAAGCCCCCTGCCTCGGTCCCTGGGGCTTGGACCCACGAGCAGCAGAGGGGAAGGTGCCCCATGCAGAGCATGAAAACCCTCACAGGTTTCACACACTTGCTGACTCATTAGCAAATCAATATTAAGAACTATCAGCTCCTAAACTCCCAAGGAGACCCTGCTCCTGTGCTCTTTCCAGCTTCCCTGGCTCCAAGCTAATCAGCTAATTAACCTGCAAGAAGAAGGGGGTGACTGCTGCCTATGTGGTGCGAGCAAGCACGTCATGGAAAGGTCTGTGCACCTCTGTCTGAGTTCTCCACCCCACTGCACAAGTGCAAATGGCTTGGTTTCATAGTCCAAGAGGAAAACCCACCTAACTTCTTCTCCCCTTTATCTTGCTATCATAGCTGAACGTGCTGCTCCATGGCCCCAGAATGGCTGTGATGGACACGGCTCAAAGTCATCTGAGGAAACCTCAGTGTCCAGCTTGAAACCACGGCAGCACCTCATGGCGTTTGGCAAAAGTAACATGACCACCACCTTACAGACGAGGAAGGCACGGTAAGAAAAGCAACCGAATAAGGAGGATGTCTCTTGGCTGCCTTCTTAGAAGCAACACCCAAAGCACCCAGGGGGGCTCAGACATGGGTTGCCAACTGCAGCCAAAAGCTCAGGCAAGCTCAGCTTAGTGCTAGGCTGGGATGAGAGGACTTGGCTTGGTTTGAGGTGTTGAAATACACCGATTCCAGTCAAACCTGGAGGAAAACCATCGGAGCAGAAGCAGCAGTTTCAGCAAGAGCACGTTGCTCGTTCACAAACTGCACCGGTTTTAATCCACTATACCCTTAATGAAAAGTTGTCACACAACTTCCTAGTCAGGTCTAATCCTCGTGGTGTGTAAATCAGACCCGGCACCATCAGGGAGGAGGTGACACTTCTTGTCCTGTATAAACCCTCAGGAGCAGACAGAGGCTGTAGTACAGCCTTTGATCTAAGTGGTGGGCTAATAAGTGAAGTGGCTACAAGGAAAATGTTACATTTAACATAAATATTTTCGTGAGAATTATGGATAAATAATAACAAAGACTGAAGGAAAACAATAATATTTAGAAGAGGCACTTTGAGTGTTTGCTCAGAGAAATTTGTTGTTACTGAAATTTACCGGTGGCTCTGCAAATGAGCTGAAAGAAATGAAAGCTTCAACGAGCTCCCTCCCCATAGTGATGGGGCTTTCAGCTCAGCCACACAGTTAATGAGCTTGAAGTCACCTCCACAATTATTGCAACTCTCTCTGTCGTGACTGTGACCGAAAAATTTAAAACAAAAAAAGAAGAGGGAGAAATTTGCTGCTAAAATGATTCTGTCGCCACAGCACCTCTTCGGATGCAGTCCCTCCCTGCGGGGGTTATTTCGGTTTCTCCATCCCCATCAGCTTTCCAGTCTCTAATGGCATCCACCTCCAGAGGCAGGCAGGATGGCAGCCCCGAGCCCTGGCCGCCGATTGCTTTCGAACTCACTAATTCGTTTATAATGGCACTTGAGCAACAGCTACAGGAAAATGATTGAAAGCCGAAGTAATAGAAGGCTCGCTGCTCCCCGATAAGTTAATGCAGAAAGCACAATACTTTCCACAGATGTAATTGAAAAGCTGTCGCTAGCGGAACCAGTTAACACCCCCCCTCCCCCTGTTTCCTAGAGACAACCTGTACGACTTCAAGATCTTGCTGAAACCTTGCTGAAATTCTCACCGAGGTGCCCATCACCCAGGCAGGCAGCTGACAGCGAGGAAGAGAGCGTTACTGAAAGGGAGAGCGTGCAAAGACTTTACCAGCCACGTCTTGCTGAGGAGAAATTGCAGGATTTCAGTCGCCAAGGAGCCTTAGGACAGGAAACAGTTTGCTGGTAAAATGAAAGCTTGAAGAGAAAAACAGGAAGCCTGAAGAACCTGAGTGAAGCCGCCCGACTTGAGGCCAGGGCAGGAAATCCCGTGTGCAGATGCTGCAGGGACCAGGTGCCCCTGAGAGCAGCAGGAGCTGCAGTGGGGTTTGACTAAAAGCACAGCAAAACCACCCTCCAGTTCCTCTCCCTTTCGTTAAAGAGAATCAAAGGTGCTGAACGGAGAACAACGGTGGCTCAGCCTCTCCTCAGATGCTGTCTCCTTAGTCCTGTTCCTTCAACAAAGGGGCTCAGACGTCTGCAAGAGTTTTAGGAGTTGGACAGGGTGCTAATGGCACAGCACGTGCCCTCGTTAAGCAGGATGCATAATCATGATGCGTAATTTAGCTTTAAGCATAAATCAGCTTATTGTGTGGCCAGGGTGGCCAACAGCATCCTGGCCTGTGTCAGTAGTGTGGCCACCACTGGCGAGGAGATAGAGTGGGAGCGAGGAATGAGGGTTTGGAGTGGTGTGGAGCAGTCTCAAGGTCCAGCTGTGGGGCACCAGGGCAGTCACTGTGAATGACTTAGGGATCACTGTCATGGGCCAGGTAGAAGGGTTGGTTCTTCCATCCATCCATCCATCCATCCATCCATCCATCCATCCATCCATCCATCCATCCATCCTTTGTGGTCCTTAGATGGGGAGGAAGCCTGATATACTCCTTCGGTGGAAATGTTTTAGGTGAAATGGCTTAATTGATCCGTTCATTTGTGAGGTGTTGATGGGTACAGGGCACACTGTGGATCACAGCCCAGGGTGAACTTATGGTTGTTTCTCCTTCTCCATTAGGTTCTAGTAGGGCCATGACTGAGAGTCTGTCCCCATCCTCTTGCCCCCCAGGGCCCTTTATCTCTTGCTCAGCATTGCTCAGTTCCCCTCTCAGGCTGCTCTTCTCCAGCTGCACAGCCCCAGGGCTCTCAGCCTGTCCTAGGCACAGAGATGCTCCAAGCCCCTCGCCCTGGTGCCATGTCTGGGTACCAAACACAGCTGAGTAAAGCTGTATCTACATGCCTGCTGTATTAGGAAAAACAACTGATTTAATTTGCGAGCTTCAAGGACATTTTGTGCACTCTGGAGGGTAAATGAGATGGGGCAGCGTTGTGGAAGAGAGGAAAATACGATCGCCCTGCACAGCAGGACTGCATTAACCCAGTATCGTTTACTGCGAGACAGTAAAGATGCTGTGCCAGGGCTTCCATTCATGACTTCATATCTTCTTAACCTCTTCCCACTCACAGAGCAGATTTGCTTCTCTTCCAGCTGCCTGCACACGCTTTCATTATCACTCACGGGCACTCCAGGGTGTGTGTGCAAGCTGGAAAAAAACCTCCCTTGCACGAACAGGGATGAGGAGAATAACTCACCCAGATGCCAGCCTGGCACAGGAGCTCCAGTTCCACTAGGAGCAGGGAGGGCTTTTTCAAAACCATCCTGCCTGGCTAGAATAAAAACCAAGGAATAAAACAGAAGAGAAGGAGTTACTGTGGGATTTCTGGCTTTGCTCAGGCAGTCCCAGGAGCTCGCAGAAAGCTGCTCTGTAGCACCGCAGTCTCTGGCACCAGCGCCCAGGCAAATCATTCCCCTGGATTCTTTCCCTTGAGTCTCACGGCTGGTGTAGGCACTGAGGAACCAAAGCTGCTCTCTTAAGCAGAGGGTACCTCGTGCCTTCTGAAAGCTGGGGAAGAAGGAAGAGGAAAAACACCAAACCCCACCACCAAAATCCCTGGCAAACCCCAGCCCTTGCTGGTACGCGTCCCCCTGCCTGCATCTGCAAACAGGACGAGGCAGCTGTAAGAGAGGTGCAAGCGACCAACTCATCTCCATCGCTGCAAACTCATCACCCTGATGAGTTCTGTTTAAAAATCCAGGGGTGTTTTTAACGGGTTTCACAGGAGCAGTGAGGAAGCTGCATGTAGAAATGAGCTGATAAAGGAAAGGGAAATAGAGGTGTGGGAATACAGCGTGCCTCGCGCCCATCTTCCCACCCCATTGCAAATACTAAACTAACTTGGTTATTTTAACAGCTGGGCTGAAGGAACCAAACACACACACCATTTGGAGCATCTGGTTGCTGTTCCCTGGCTGAGACCAGCGAGCTGCAGCACTTTGATCTTCTCTTCCTTCCCAGAGCAAGGAATAGAAAACTGGTTTTGCTGCAGGGATTTCACAGAATTCCAGCTTGGTGGGTGTGGGTTGGAAGGGCCCTCTGGAGATGCTCTGGTGCCACCCCCCTGCTCCATCCAGCAGGGTCACCCAGAGCAGGGGAGCCAGCAGCGCAGTGTCCAGGTGGGTTTGGAATCTCTCCAGAGAAGGAGACTCCACAACTTAATTTAAGCAGTTTAGTTTTCTGCTGTGGGGACTTGTACTCATCATTTGATGTTGGATCTTCTTTTTGGTGCTTAAACAACCTGCATTCCCAGAATACCCAAACATTTCAGTGTTTAAAGGATGGTTCCTGCCATTGCCCCTAAAAAGGAGGTGGCAACCAGGACTTCTCAGGAAGGACTTGCTCTGGACCATTAGATGGCCAGATATGTTCCAAAAATGAACAGAGCATCCCAATCCTCCTCCTCCCTCCTACTGCAGGTTTTTTTCAGCCTCTTTGCAGCATGTGAGGAAGAGAATCCCCTTTGCCTTGCACCAGCAGCAGTGTGGGACATAACCAGTAGGCACACAGCTGCTGCTCCAGACCAGGAGGGGTGGATGGAGCCCAGTTACACCTCGGAAGAAAGGGGAATGGCTTAGGACAAGCAAACTGGCAATTCTCCCAGTAAGTCAAGACTGAGCTAATAGTGACAGATGAGGGCAAAGCAAATGCAAGGAAGAGGGGATAGTGAGTTGTGTTGTTCTTGTCCTTATCGTGACTCCCCATGTTTAATGTCTGAAGGCATCAGAGAAAAGATGAGAGACAAATAATATACTTGATGACTTCCTCTTTTCTTCCTTTCCTCTTCCCAGCACCAAACTGTAATAATTTCAAGATATTCACATCCTTAATTTAAAGGAGGCTCAGGGGAGACCTTCTGGCTCTCAACATCTCCCTGACAGGAGGTTGGAGTCAGAGGGGGCTGGGCTCTGCTCCCAAGGAATAAGCAGCAGGAGAAGAGGAACCAGCCTCAAGTTGCACCAGGAGAGCTTCAGGTTGGAGCTGAGGAACAATTTCTTCCCCTCCAGGGTTGTCCAGGGCTGTCCCAGGCTGCCCAGGGCAGGGGGGGAGTGCCCGTGACCCCTGGAGGGGTTTCCAAGCCATGGAGCTGTGGTGCTGAGGGACAGGGGGCAGTGGTGCCCTGGCACTGCTGGGGGAACGGTTGGACTTGATGATCTGAAAGGTCTATTCCAAACAAAATCATTCTGTGATTGTATGATTCTGTAATTTCTTTGATAAGCCTTTTGCAGTTGCAGGTGATCACGTCTCTGATCAGTGCTCGAGATAATTGTGAATGTGCCCCAGGCCACGTCTGGCTGAGGCTCTGCAAGGTACCAGATGTCAACAGGAAAGCATCAAACAAAGATTTTCTCAAAGTCCTTGTCAAAACCCATATGTGAGGTAGAAGGAATTACAATTGCAAAGGCAGCTGCAGAGCTGGACTTTCTTAGTTTTGCAGTGCTCTGCTTTGTCAGCTCAGTAGCTGTCTTGATTCTCTATAGATTTGAAAGTGAGAGGAAGAAGACAGGAGTAACAAATGAGCTAAAGGCTCTGCTGCAAGAGGATGACGCTTCAGCATCCCTGCCTCCCATCACTTAGCCAGGAGGGACCTGTCCTGCTACGTGGGAGGGTAAACTTTGAATCTGAATGTGCCCCAGACTTCCCGAGGGAATGCGGGCAAGAGTTTTCATCGCTTCCATGTGCCGTGAAGCCACGAGCAGCTGGGGCTGCTGCTTCCATGGGTGCCTGCAGTTTTTAGGTAGATGGACAAGACCTAGCACGTGGTTTTCTCCATGGCTTGAGATGGGCTGTGTGTCACCTGCTTGCTGGTCTTCACTCCTGACCTGCCAGACTGCAGCGACTACACCGTACAGAGAGGGGGGGGGTGTGTGTGTGAGTCTATCCCCCTCCTTAGTACGGCTTAGATGCTATTTAAATGTAAAATACCGTGATTAATAAAACATACTGCCCCGTTTTCCCCATGCTGTTTTCACCTCCTGTGCTCTCTTTGCACATTTTTGCTGGGCTGATGGTTTTCTTACATGCCCCAGATAACTCATTGAGTTTCATCTTCACTGCTCTTTCCACCCGCCTGCTCCGCTTTCATTTTTTATGGAGACGTGTCCTTACTCTGCTAACATGCTTTTAATCTGGCTGGTAAATCGAGGTGGCTGTTTGTCTTTAGCTCTCTTGTTTGCTTTCCTGGAGACGAAGGTAAATCCAGGTGCTGTGCTGGGCCCGGATCAAGAAGAAAGCCAATTTCTTCCCTCACCACTCACAGTCGTGCACAGCTGGCAAGAAGCTGCCTTTGGGATCTAAGAATGGTCCCGCTCTGTTTCCTGGGGTGAAGCTGTTAAAACAAATGGAAAGACTGAGAAACGACCTCTCCCAGGCTCCTCTTCTGGTTGAAACCACACTGCAGAAAGCTCGGAGATGCAACATTACTCCAGGAGCCCAAACTGGGGTCAGTGCAAAAGCTCCCGTTAACTTCATCTCATGGTCTCAGATTTATGAACCCTGGAACTTTTCCACGTCTTTCTGCTGATCTCTCCAGCCGCTGGAGTAGGACCAAGGTTCTAAAGAGTCCCATGTTCTGGTGGCTTCCCTGCGGATGGCAACACACTGTGGGGTAACAGCCTGGAGCCTTCTAGAAATAGGAAAGGGGGTCATGAACCAGCTTCCCTCTCAGTCCAGTGCTGGGAGAGACAGGGAATGAGGCATGACCGTGTCTCCCTGTGATGCTGCCTCTGCTCCCTGGGGTGATGGCTGCAGGTCACAGCATCCGAGGGGGATCTGGGATATGTCCAGACCTGGCAGAGCCAGCTGCTGTGCCCAGGGCTGGCCCTGCAATATGCCTTGTGCCTGCTGCAGCTTGGCCCTGTCACCTTCCCCACAGAGGAATTACCTGTGAGGGTAAAGAGGAAACGAAAAGACACCAAACCAGTATTTTTACTGGGGTTCAGAGCAGTTTCGTGTGTCCGGAAAGGATATAGCAGCATAATCGAGATTTATGAAAGAAAGAAAATATATCAGGGGAGGCCATTAGTTCTGTTCTGTGTCCCATAAAATCTCCAGGAGTTATTTGCCGGTCGATGTGGCAGCGATGCTCAGCTCTGGAGCCCGGGGAACAAAAGGCCACCCTGTGAGCTGCGAGGTGAAGCATCCAAAGACACAAAGCAGCGTCTTTTTAGGCCACGGGGGAACTCGCTGCCTCGGGATTCAGGCTGGACGAACGGCCCCGCCGTTTATGGAAACCGGAGTGAGTGGCCCTAAAGATAACCCAGGGGGGCTGGAAGCAGTGGCCGTGACCCGTGGGCAGCCTCTCCTCTGGAAGACCACACCGATGGATGTACTGCTCTAGAGCAGGAAAAACAGAGCATGGCAGTGGTAGCCCTGCACCCAGCGCTTGCTGCCGATGGAGAAAAGAAATGAGGAGAAGCGAGGCACTGGTTTGCTGTGGGGAGGAGTGGGGACGTGCATCGCCCCATGTCCTTTAACGGCAAATTCCTGCGGGATGATTTTGGATCCCTCCAGGTTTCCTGCTTTGCAGGCAGAAAGGACACAGCATGGGGATGTGGGGAAGCTGCAGAATTTGGGACCTTCCATCCCAAGGCAGGTGGCTAAGCCCCTGCTCTGCCTGGAGGATTAACCCTGGGCCCATCCTGCATCCTCAGGGGCTCTTCCTGTGCCAGAGCAGTCCCGGGGTGCTCTGATCTGGTCTCTGGCTCCCTTCACCATCTCAGGGAGAGCAGAGGCAGAGGCAGGTTGATGGACTTGTCTGGGGAACTTATTTTTGCTGTGTGATTCACAGACCAGCCCATTTGGCACCTCCATCGGTATCCCTTCCCCTTCCGGACAAAGTCCTGATGCCGAAGAGACCTTCACCTTTCTGCGTGAGGGGACCTCGGTGAGTTCTTGGCTGGACCCTCAAGCCACGAATGGGTGAAGGGGCTGCACATCCCCCATCCTGGCTCAGGGTGTGGTGGTTTTCAGGGATGCTGAGGAGAGCTGGCCGTGGTGGGGATCCCACTAGAGGGTGCTGCCCAACTCTGCTGGGAGACACCAAAAGGCTCTGCCAGCTCCTGCTCTTTGAAGACCCACTCCGAATATTTCACTTGTTTGGCTTGAAGCTGCCACCTGCCAGATTTCCTCTAGAGACGGAGCTTTTATCCTTGCTCTGAAGTGCCAGATGCGGTGGGGACTGCACACCCTGGTTTCTCCAGGGCTTTCAGAGACAGCAGGTTGCTGTCCTCTTCCCAATAGTTACCGCTGGAATAAACATCAAGACTGGCTGTTGGCCACTGGCAGCTTTTATTCAGATGTCTGTAGAGTATTTGAGGCAGGTCCTGCACTCAGATTCCCTCAGACCCAGGAGCTGCCTGCAGCCTGCTGCCACATTAATGACAACAGAACTGGAGTGAGCAGTGGGATCCCAGGGACTGCTTGGGACCTACACATCCTAATGCATCTCCTTCTCTGCTGGCTTCATATTCCTGCTGCTTTTTAGAGCTGGCTGTTTCTCTTCTTCATATGACACGGTGAGATCGTGGCTGTGCATGGGCTGATGTAGATACTCCAGCCATACCCCAGGGTGTTTCCCAGCTAAGCAATTGCTCCTTTTGCACAGCAGCTGCACTAAAATCCCTGAATCCCAGCTTGGTGGAGGTTGGAAGGGCCCTCTGGAGATGCTCTGGTGCCACCCCCTGCTCCATCCAGCAGGGGCACCCAGAGCAGGGGCCCAGCAGCGCAGGGTCCAGCCAGGGTGGGAATCTCTCCAGAGAAGGAGACTCCACAGCCTCTCTGGGCAGCCTGGCACAGCCTCCCACACCCTCACACCAAACAACTTGCTCCTGCTGCTCAGGTGGAACCTCCTGGCTTCCAGTTTGTGCCCAGTGCCCCTTGTCCTGGCGCTGGGCACCCCTGAGCAGAGTCTGGCCCCATCTTCTTGCCCCCCACCCTTTAGGTATTTCCAAGCATTGATATCATCTGCCTTAAAACTACTTAATGGGAAAATTAGTTTCATTGCTCACCACCTACATGAAATGTTCAGCTTTTCATCCATGGAGTTTTTCTTCTGCTCATTAAGCCGGGGTTAAGCTCTGACAGCAGCTGCTTTGCCGTTCCCTGACGGTGGGACCATGCGATGCCAGAGGGCAATAAACTGTGTCACTCTGCAGCGGGATGGTCCCTCTGCCCTTGCTTTCGGAATCCAGTTGCTGCCATGGGCGTTGCTGTGGGTCGGACGCGATGCCAAGCCTTTCTTGGCAGCAAGGGATGAGCTTTAGGAGAGAAGAAGGCAACGAAGGGTAAAGGGTGAGGAGGGGAGGAAGATTCTGTGGCTCAGGTGGTGGCCTCGGTCCATTTTCTGAGGCGTTTGGGAGTTTTCCAGGAAAAGGGAAATACTGAGTCATGGACACCAAAACTTCTTTCATGGGAGCGGCAGTTTTCAGGTGATGCTCTCTTGGGCTTCAAGTGGAAGAACTGCTCAAGAGCAGCACCTGCCCCCCTTACACAGCTGGCCCCTTGGCCGTTTGGATGAGACAAAGACTCACAGCCCTGTAGAAGACCCAGGCCCGGGTCCTTATCAGACCTGCTTCACATCAAGGACAGAAACAGGCAGGCTGGGGCAGTCTTGCATTTTGCACGTGGAAAAAAACTCCAGAACATCTTGGCTTCCTCTCAGCACCAAACTGCAGCATCTGAATGCTCAGTTATGCCCTTTGCGAGCCATCTGCCCCCTGTCACTGCCCCTCCTCGCGTGGCCGTGGGGAAATTGCTCACCTTTCTGTGGCCTGGGTCTCCAGATGTAGTACGAGGACAGCGATCTCCGTTGTCCACTTGGGTTGTAATCCCCCTGTGGCAGAGGTGTGAGGGTGAGGTTGGCTTTGAGATGGGCGAGGGGAGACAGGAGTTCCCAGAACAAGGGCATGGCAGGAGTTAGCTACCACCAGCAAAGTGAGGATGGAAGGTAAAGCCATATGTCACAGACAGATGTGTCGCGGGGTAATTCCTGTGAACTTCCTGCCTCCGATTTTCGTGTCCACTCAGCACTTTTTCATGCTCCCTTAGCCACGGTTTTGTGGCCTTAGCAGCTGTTGTGCTTTTGGCCCGGGTCCTGATGCATTCCTCTGGAGGAGGATGTGCTCAAGCGTGTGTCTCCTCAAACTCCCTGAAATATTGAAAGCGTCAACTTGCTTCTGCCTGAATGGCACTTTTGATGCTCAGAGGGAGGGAAGAAATAAGAAAAATGACAAAACATGATTTCCATCCAGAGCTGTGGAGTGGGCAGGTTGCAGATGCAGGGGAGACGCTGGTAGCTTTGGTGTCCATCTCCCGAGTCCTCCCTGACGTGTCCTGCAGACTGTCTGTGGGATCTTTGGGAAGCTGCTTGGAATGGAAGTGCTTCCTTTGCAAGGGAAAAAGAGGTCGCTGACCTGTGTCTGAAAAACACTGGCATTTTTAATTTTGCTTTTTTTTTTTTTTTTGATGGCAGATGTTGAACGTCGTCCTTGTTCGTAGCGGATTTTCCCGGCACCGTCGGTGTGGGGGGTTGCCTGACATTGCCATGGCATCCATCCTGCTGATAATTGGAGCTAAACACAGGGCAGGGCCGACGACCCAGGGAACGCCAGGGTGAAGTCTGAGTCCCTTCCTCCAGAGGTAGCATGACCGTGGCTGTCACCGTGCTCTCTGCTGCGGAGACACGACGGCCAGGAGCCGCGAGGGGCAGGGAGCAAAAGCTTTCATGTTTTCAGTGGATTGCTTTGGGTTTATGGGATTTGGGTTTTTTTTTTTTTTTCAGTTCTAGTTAAATCCACTTGCAAAACGTCTCTTAAGGCATGGTTTGCTAATAGGGTGAGCTAATGTTTTGATGGGAAAGGAGAGAATTAAAAGAGAGACCAGGCTTGGGTCAGGTGGGGCTCTAAATTCTTTACCATCTCCTGCACCCAGGCTTGCCGAGAGGATCCGAGCTACAGAAAACAAAGCACCCAGATTCACCCACTGAAGGGTGCTGTGAGGCTTCGGGGTGGAAACCACCTCTGGGGCAGAGGTGTGACCCTCACATCCTCCTTGGCTCTCTGCCTGTGCGCAAGGTGGGAGGGCAGGAGAGCAACCACAACTCCTCCATGGTTCAGCTGCATGGGGGAGGGAAGCTGATGTTTTGGCCTCATCCTGGCTCCCTTCGGAGCTTTGTCAGTGGTGAGCTGCACATCTGGAGGATTCAGAGGGGTCAGCACATCTCGCTTTGACAAGGGAGCCTGTGTCCACGGGCTGGTGGATGAAACATCTGACATCAATGAGGATGTGAGAGTATCCTCGGGGTGAGTCCTGCTGTCTTGGACACCCACCTCCACTGGAAAGTGCCACCACTAGAGTAGAAAAAGGCAATAATCCCCAGCTGACTCCTTGGCAGGTTTCAGTAGATTGTCACTCCAGAGGTGACAAACACTCCCGCAGAGGGTGGTGAATGAGACGTCCCCAGCACACCCAGCCCCTGCCCACCCCTGCCCAGGGCAGGGTTCCACCACCTCAGGGAGTATTTAGACGAGGTCTGTCCAGCATTACCAGTTTCCTCATAACCATCATCGTGTCCCTTGACCTTTAGGGCATCGCGTGAGCAGGCTAGGACGGCAGTAGCCTGTGCTGGGCGAGCAGCCCCGTATCTTCAGTGCTGGAAAGTAATACACCAGCCTATAGGAGGAAGCACTGGGTGACAAATGGTTGGACTCGATGGTCTTAAAGGTCTTTTCCAACCTAGATGATTCTGTGGTTCTATGGCTGTCCAGGGGTTGAAGCACAGAAGTGGAAGGGCTGGGAAATTTGGAGCTTTCTTCTGTCTTTGACTGTATGGTACTGGGGGAATAATTTTAAAAGGGGGATGAAGAAGAAAATAAAGGAGAAAAAAACCCAAACAAAAACAACCAACCAGATCCCCACCTAATGCAGCTTGACCTGCAATTCAGTGTTTAGTGCATAACAGGTGACCTCAGGTACAGGAACCTCTCCAGAACCAAAACCAACAACAAAACACGTTTGTAAAAGCTCTTTCTTCTCACACTGCTCCTGAAGAGCCTGCACAGAGCAAACAGGTTGGGCAGTGCTGGTCCCAGCTGGCTCTGCTGCTCACAAAAGGCCTCTCTCAAGCCATTCACGGTCTTTTTTTGTGTGTGTGTGTCCCCACCTGGATCTCACAGGGCTTGGAGCTTTGTATGATACGTGCAGAGATGAGACAAAGGTTTGATCCAGCCTCAGTTATAAACCAGGAAGAGGGTTGTCACTCTTCTTCCCTATGTTTCCATAGCTCCAGCACAGTCAGATGGTGATAAATATAATGAATACTAATAAATATCTCTTAATTCAGCAGGTTTATTAAGATTCCTTTCCCTGACAGATTTTCCAGATAATCAGATTAATTAGATTAAATGATACCTAGGAAGGGGGGTGGGGGGGGAAGAGAGAGAGATTTGCAAGGAGGCTAAACTGGGAATTTAAGAATTGAGTTCTCCTGCCATCTGGGAAGCACACAGGAACTGGCCCACTTTCATTCTGCTGGTTTTGCTTCCTGATTTGATATTGTCGTGGTTTTCCTGGGACAGAATCCCCAGCCTGCCGTGGTCTGCAGGCCATTAGAAGTTTGGAGCCAACCAGGGCTTGAGTTGTCCCTAGGTGTGTCCCATCCCATGAAGGTCATGCTCAGCATAAAGGGGGAAGTTTGCTAAGGTTTTGGGCTTTTCTGCTTGAGATGTCCTGCTTGGGCTTCTCCTGACCCTGAGGATGCTCTCCTGGTTCCTGTCACCCCTGTAAGTTTGCTGGGCTGAGTGTTTATTTTACATCAGTGTTTGTTTATATGCTTCATTTGATTTGTTTTCGACCTGTGGGTCTTCTCTCCTTGGCTAGGGAGGGGTTGTTGGGTGATAGAGCAACTGCCTTGGCTATGGGCGAGTATGGGGAGGGCAGACATGAGAGCTTGCTTTGGGGTACCCTGACTTTACTGCTGTGACTTGCTGCTCAACGTGGGGGGCCAGCAGATTTCTTTGAAGGTCTGGAGATACTTGATGACAGCTCACTCCCACCAAGGGCATGACTGGAGTGTTCTCTGAGGCTCCAGAGAGGAGATGGGCTGCTGTTTCTGTTCTACCCCATGTTCTCCCGCTCTAGTCCTAGCCCCAAGCTGGGGTGAAACAGTCTGCCAGGAAGGCTTGGAGAAACACGGGCTTTAAACCAGGCATGTGCTGAAGCAGGTCCTCTCATTCCCCTCTGCTCACACCAGTACCATCCTCAGGCTGGATGCTCTGCCAGACCAGATGGCATCTTCACCCCGGGGCACGGTGTTGGCAGAGCCTGAGGAACAGACCGTCTGCAAGAAGGCTGGCACAGGTTCTTCCTGTAACCCTCCTGCTGTCTGCCTCAGCTTAGACTTCAGGTCTTCTTATCACACCTCCCAGTTGTATGATGCCAGCTTGGGTCTTCCTGGACAGCACCTAAACAAACCCTCTGGGTGTGAAATTCTAAGTGTACCTGGGATGTTTTATAGCCCAGGCTGCTTCCAGCTCCTTGTCTAAATGAGCCACAGCCTAGAAAGAGGCTGGGCAGGATGTCTGCTTTTGCAGAGAGCACCCGAGCACCTCTAGGAGAGTGATGTTGATGAGGCAAAGGCTGTGGGACCTGCCTCAGCAAAAGGGCAAACGGAGTGGGTTACTGGCTTGTTCTGGAGGATTCATCTGGGAAAGGAGAGTCATCACAAGGCAGGGAAATATTGCTTAGCGTAATGAAGTCCCACTTGTTCAGAGGTGCTTTGCTGTTTTCCAGAAGATGCTTCATAGAATTGTTTTGGTTGGAAGAGACTTTTAAGATCATTGAGCCCAGATGTTAACCCAGCACTGCCAGGGCACCACTGCCCCCTGTCCCTCGGCACCACAGCTCCACGGGGGGCTTGGAAACCCCTCCAGGATCATGGGGACTCCACCCCTGCCCTCCACTCCTTATCACCTTTGTGCTCCAACCCCTTCCCCAGCTCCGTTGCCCTTCTCTGGACACATCCTATGTCATGATTTGAATTTACCAGCTTGAAAGAGGTGATGAGGAAAAGCCTGAGTGAGGCATGTCTGCTGTAGGGATGAGTAGTTTCAAAGTGGTCATCCAGTTCCTGCCTCCAGATGGTAGGATGAGATCAATGGATACGCATGTTCTTGTAACTGCTCGCAGATAGTGCCCAGGATGGAAACAGATCTGCACCATGGTATTTCCACGATCCCTGAAGTCAGTGGTGACGATGATGATGCTGGTTTCATCCACTGCCTGAGAGGATCCCAGCAAATCTCTCTGTGGTGATGACACTGAAGCAAAACCTTGATCCTCAGCACCTCCCACGTTTCGGGAGGAGTCTGTAGCCTTGTCCTCCTCCTGCTACTGATTTCTGACTGCGCTTTGCTGCAGAGACCTCTAAGCTTTTATAATGAAAAGCCAATTAAAGTGCACCATTAAGCACAGCCTTTTTCCTTCCTTGTCCAAACTGATCTGTCACAGAAAGGCCATAACAACTGTAGTGCAAGTTGGCAGATGCTGCTAAAAATGGGAAAGATAAGGTGTATAAGTAAATTATTGAAATGCCAGCCTGAAGCCTCAAGCAGGACCATGACAGCCGGGGACAGAGGGACGTAGCCACTTACCCTGCTCTGTTCCCAGAGCTGCAAAGCCACCTGAGCTTCTCGCTGTGCAGAAGCAGATTAACCCCTTTTTATAGAAGCTGGCAGTGGCTGAAGTTTCCAGGCTACTCACTCGGACACAGCAAGTCCTCAGCAGGGACAGCGGAAAGGGGGGGGAGGTTACAAGCAGAGACACCAAAGGATCTTCCTCTCTATTGAACTTCACGTATGGATGCGTTCTCTGCCTATGGGCAGAGCTGGATGGCTCCTGGAGAAGGGGAGTGAAGGAAGAATCACAGCATTGTTTTGATTGGAAAAGACCTTTAAGATCATCAAGTCCAACTGCTCCCCCAGCACTGTCAAGTCCATCACTAGCCCATGTCCCTCAGCACTGCATCTCCACGGCTTGGAAACGCCTCCAGGGATGGTCAAAGATGCCTCAGCGCTGCTGGTGGGGGTTTGCTGCTGATTTATGGGCTTCTAGGAGTGTGTGTAGGACCAGTGACCCCTGACTCTCAGGGTGAGAGCCCCTTTGATCCTCTGCTATTGTCACTGATGCTTGCAACCCTCAGGGTGGGATTTTTCATTAGCACGTGGAGAGGGAATGGCAGGAGAAAAGATGAATTGCTGCACGGAGGAAGAAGAGGAGAAATGCAGACGGAGGAGGAGACAGATCTGGAAATATGGGGGAGGAGCAGTGATGTTGCAAGGGGTCATTTTCCCTCTGAGTGATGGTGATACAGCCGTGAGACCCTGTACATACCGAAAAATAGCACAGTGCCCCAGAAGAGTGTTGCACTCCGGGCTTCTGCTGCCTTTTTAGGAACAGCTCTGCTTCAAGGATGAGAGATTCCTGCGTTTAACCCTCATTTGTGAATCATGACAGCAGAATCCAAGCCTCTGTGTGCCCGGACCTTTCTGACCTATGTGAAATAGGGGATTTTTTTTTTTTCCTCTCATAGATATTCCTCCCTCAACAAGCATTTCTCCTTGTTAGCTCTTGATAAGAACCTGATCGAGCAGATGTATCAGCATGGGATCTGTGACAGCATCCTTGCATCGTGAGGCGTCACAAGACCATCATCAGATCAGGGCAATAACTGAGGGTTTTTTTATCTTTTTTAGCTGACGAGGGAGGGGGAGGAACCCAACAAACAGGCAATGGAAAAAAATGTGGTTTATTTTAGTCTGCAGGCTGTTCAGCCCTTAAAAATATGTATTTAAAGACCTCTTGGTTTTGGAGCAGCACAATGAGGCTTTCAGCAATGCTTGTGGTGACTGGAGAGCGGGCAGGACCCCACAGATGGGGAGGCTGAGGCACCATGAAGTAAACTGTGTCCAAGCTCAGAGAGCATGAAGAGCTGGAAATAGCAGCCAAGACTTGATGCCAGCGTCTTCCTTGCAATCGCTAGACCACGTTCTGTGTCCGCTCTGTTATTACACAAACACATGGGATGTGGATGAATCACGTTCCACTCTTATGGTTGATAAGTCTTCAGAGAGGGGCCCAAATCCTCATCGCATTCTTTTTTTGGAAGAGCTTGTGAAGGATGGTTTATAAAACTTCTTGGCAACTTCTCCAGAGTTTCCAGACCCCCTCAACGCTTCCACGGTGCCAAACATCTTCCCCTTCTCTGGAGATCACGTTCCAGCTTGCCTCAAGACATGTCAGCAGTGGCCTGGATACTTTCCGTTTCAGCTCATCAAAATATTTACAGCCGTCTGAATCTCAATAAGGTGGAGGGAGGACCCTGGGTATCATCCGGACCCAGCCCTGCCAACCAAACAGGCTCACAGGGCATTTTCAGAGAAGATGCTGCAGTTACCTGTTGAGCACAACCAATCTCCAACCATTCATCCCAGCCAGAGTTTTTGTTAGGTCTGACATCCATCTAGAATCCTTTTACACCACAGCTGGCTGAGGAGGAATTTTGCTTTCCAAGTTTTCAACATTTTTTTTTTTTTTGTAACTCTTAAACTAGAGAACTTGCAGGTGAAACAAAATATTGAGGTAAAAATGTTAATGATGTTAAAAATATTCCTTATTTCCCCTTCCTTGTTTTTTTGTTGTTGTTGTGGTGGTGGTGTTTGGCTTTTTGGTTTGGTTTTGTGGGTTTTTCGTTGTTGTTGTTTGGTTATTTCAAGGGGGGTATTTCTTTTTTGTTTTTTTTTATTTGGGGCGTTTTCTTTTATTGTTCATTTCTATAATCTCAAAACACTTTGTCCCATTTTAATCTTCTCCCATTTTAGTCTTCCTATATATTTATATCTATAACTATATCCCACAAAACATATGCACATGGGAAAATTCCTGGTTTAAAGTGTGGACAGTTAACCTTCGGCCCTGATCCACGTTGCTAACACTCAAACCCCAGATTCACTGCACTTGAGATGCCCCCACCAAGGTGGGATTTTGCAGGGACTGTTCTCACCTGCTGACCTGCAAACAGAGCTGCTGGCAGGCAGGCTGCAATGGGTAGGAAAACCAGCAAGCAGCCCTGATGGGATGTACACAAATGCTGATCCATCAGCTCATCGCAATGCTGAGGGTGTCCCTGCCACCCGTGCTCTTTGTTGGAAGTGTCGTGTTTGCTTTGCCATGCCAGGGCATGCTTTGGGTAGCCTTGGAGTGGCTACAGCAAGATGTGGCACTGGTGGGGCCACTTCTCAAATCCTGGGGTCAGTGCTGGGCCCCTCACTCCCAGCAGGACAGCGAGGGGCTGGAGCGTGGCCAGGGAAGGGCAACGGAGCTGGGGAAGGGGCTGGAGCACAAGGGTGCTGAGGACCCTGGGCTCGTTGTCTCACGCTGAGAACCTGGGTGATGGGTGCAGCTGGGCCAGTTTAGCTGGACTGGAGCTGCCAGCTGGCCACGGTGTTCTGCCAACCACCAGCTCCAGTCTGCACTGGGAGCAAAGGGCCCAGCGCCGAGCTACCACTGTGCAAAGCACTTGGAGCAGTGCAGCATCTTCAGGGCTACCACCGCCTCCCCGGGGCTGAAGGTGCACGGCAGGAGCTCGGGGTGGGACCTGCCCCGGGAGCGGGGGGGGGGGGGGGGGGGGGGGGGACCTGCGGGGGGGGTGGGGTTGGCATGCGAGTTGCTGCCGTGCTTTTGCCCAGCTGGACGATGGCAGTGGAGCCAATCCCTGCTTTTGCTGCGAGATGGAAGAGGGACCCTCCCCTCGGCATCCCCCTTGGCCTCGCCTGGCCCCGGCACGGAGCCCCCCGAGGGGGTGGGTGGGGGTAGGGATGGGGGAGGCGGGCAGGGAGGGCGGGGGCGAGGCGGGCCCGGGGCTGGCGGGGGTTGGCTCTCGCCGCCTTCCCCGGACATAAAACGGCGGGGCCAGGAGCGGGCAGAGCGGAGCGGAGGCGCGGCACGGACCGGCGCGGCACGGACCGGCGCGGCACGGACCGACACGGAGCGGAGCCGTCGGGCCGCCCTGCAGAGGTAACGAGGGGTGGCGGGGGAGTCCTAACCCCGCTGGGATGCGATGGGGAGGAGGAGGAGGAAGGTCCCCTGGCCGGTGCGATGGCGAGGAGGGCTCCGGGAACCGCGCTGTCCCCGCCTCGCTGTCCCGCTTGGCTTTTTGCCGGCTCCCGGGTTGCATCCTGGCAGCGAGGGCGCTGGGTGCGAGGCAGGGGGAGCTGTGTGTGTTTGTGCTTTTCCTGGAGGTCCTCCCGCCCCTGTGCAGCCCGGCTGCAGCCCACAGCCTCTGCCACCCGTGACAAAGGGATGTGGCACTTGCCAGCCGAGCTCCAGCCTCCCGCCGGGTTTTGCTGTAGCCGGGGAAGAGCGGCGTGAGGAAGGGAAGGGACTAAAAGCCACTGCGGGAGAGGGTCCGGGGAGCTGGGAGCCAGGAGAACCGCGCTGATCCTCTTCCCGATCTTTGCAGTATCTTCCTTGGCTTGCCCGAGTCGCTCCTCTTTCAAAACCCGGTTCTCCCTGGGCATCCCTCGGAGCTGGGAGGAGGTGCGTGCCCGTGAAACGCAGGCTCGGCTCTCCCCACCACCCAGGAGTGCCCGCAGAGTTTTATCTTGGCCCTTTAGCTTCTCCAGAATTTGCGTATAGGATCCTTCTGTGTGCTCCTGCGAGGCCGTTCAGGCAGGACACAAGGACGGGGTGAGGCTTAGTGGTGTTTCTTGGCTGCAGGACCAGTCCCCGGGGGGGGGGGGGGGGGGGTTCAGGCAGCTCCTGCCAACTTCAAAGCAGCCCTAGGGCTGTGCTAACATCACAGAGCTTGAGGCTAACCCTGCCAGGAGGTGAGGAGAGGGGCAGGAACCCCCTTCTTTCCGTGGTCTCCCAGATCCCTGCACAGAGCTTGGCTTGGCCAGGCTGGATCCAGAGCCCGTCTGCTGAGCCAGGTTTATGTAAGTGCTGATTTGCAGTGTCGAGAGATGCCCAAGAATCAGCTCGCCTTTGGAAAATGAATAAAAACATGGCATCTGGCCCAAGGCTGTGCTGGTAGCCCAGTATTTGTCCTGGTCCCAAACCCTTGGAAAGGTTCTGCCATCTCTCATCTGCCCTCAACTTGGCCTCGAGTCTCTGTCGAGTACTTTCCAGGAGCAAGGACAGAGCAGGAGTGCCAAAAGGCACCGTTACCTTGTCCTCTATGGTGGCATCTAGCGCTGCTTTTCTGGCAGACCTACGGCTGCTCCTTGCGTGGGACTGTAACGTCCCCTCCAGCTCCCTGGCTCGGCAGGAGACCCTGTGCCATACTGCGGTGCTCCCTTGGCACGCTCGGCAGGATGCTGGGACAGCCAGGTCGCTGGTCAGACCCGGGGTGTGACAGCACTAGTTTTCCCATTGTTAACATCAGTGCGGTGTCACTGCACCTTCCTCGGCATGGGTGCTGAGCCCCAGCCCCGGGAGCTGATGGTGGGGACAGCTATGAGTAGAGTCAGCATGCACACACCATGGGTGATGCTCTTCCCTTCTTCTGCCGCGCAGAAGGGAAGGTGGCATTGGATAATGCTGCTTATTCCAAGAGCCAAGGACTGGGGAAGAGCAGAGAATTCCAGACTCCTGGGGACACAGGGGCCTGATCCTGCACTGCTTGCTGACCCAGAGCAAGTGCAATCTGGCTTGGGACCGGCGGGATGATGAGCTGCGTTTGCTGGCAGGCTTAATGTTGGCAAGTCACTGCTTTTTGTTGCAGGTGGGAAGGCAGCGGTAGCTCACTATGGCCCTGGCAGACAATGCGAGCTGTGCCAAACCCAGCGAGGACTTCCCCTTCCCTGAGATCATTGAACTCAACGTGGGTGGGCAAGTCTACATCACCCGCCACCCCACCCTGGTCAGCGTGCCTGGCTCGCTCCTCTGGGAGATGTTCACCCAGAAGAACGTCCGCTCCCTGGCCCGTGACAGCAAGGGCCGGTTCTTCGTGGATCGGGACGGCTTCCTCTTCCGCTACATCTTGGATTACATGAGGGACCAGCAGCTGGTGCTGCCCGACCACTTCCCGGAGAGGAGCCGCCTGCAGCGAGAGGCCGAGTACTTCATGCTGCCCGAGCTCGTGAAGATGCTGGCCCCCAAGCTCAGCAAGCAGAACTCGCTGGGAGACGACCCATGCCAAAGCGACCCGGAGGAGCTCTCCCCCAGTGCCGATGCCACCCGCAACCTGACCCCTGCCAGTGCCGCGCTCCCCAGCGCTGCGGCTGGTGGCCCCGGGGGTGCCGCTGCCGCCGGCGCGGGTGCTGCGGGCACAGACGTCCGCAGGGCAGGTTTCATCACCATCGGCTACCGGGGCTCCTACACCCTGGGCAGGGACAGCCAGACGGATGCCAAGTTCCGCAGGGTGGCGCGGATCATGGTCTGCGGCAAGACGTCGCTGGCCAAGGAGGTCTTTGGGGATACCTTGAACGAGAGCAGGGACCCGGACAGGCCTCCGGAGAGGTACACCTCCAGGTACTACCTCAAATTCACCTTCCTGGAGCAAGCCTTTGACAAACTGGCCGATGCTGGCTTCCACATGGTGGCTTGCAACTCCACGGGCACCTGTGCCTTCGCCCACGACCAGACAGATGACAGGATCTGGACCTCTTACACCGAATATGTTTTCTATCGTGAGTGACACCAAAAAAAAAAAAACCAAAAAACCAAACCAACCCCACAAACCAAACACCAACTCTCCCCCTCCTCTCCTGTGCTGGCTGTTCCTAGAAGGTAGACATCCGACCCCCGAATCCCTGCGTTCCCCCTTTTGCCTCCTTTTGAGTTTGTTCTTGGGTTTTTTTCCCCTCCTCCTTCCTCCACGTTGAACCTGTTGAACCTCTTCCTCGTAGCAGCCGCTGACCATCAACCTTCTCCCCTCTCTCCGACTTCTGCAGTAGCCGCCTTGTAGCTCCCAACCCTCCCTGGATGTGTGGACTTGGACACTGTGGTGTAGGTGTTTTGGGTGGGAGGTGGGGGGACACACACACACACACACACACTGGACTCTGCTCTGGGCTGGGGATTCCTGCAGCTGGACGAGCTTGTCCGTGCTGGGACACTGAACTGGGCTCTCATGCTCCGTGCGCCGTGCAGCTCGCCGGGAACGCGCTGCGTACGCTGCGTTTGCTCTGCTGCGGGCTTTGAGTGATTTGAGGACACGGAGAAAGGTGGGAAGTGGAGGAGGAGGGTGGTGGGGTGGAAAGATGAAGCCTCCCAGCGCGGATGTGTTGCCATTAGCCCGCGTAAGCAGCTTAGCGTTTAGACTGTCAGCGCTCGGGCAGGTTAGATGAAGACTCGCTGCGTTTGCGGTTCCGATTCGAAGCATCGCTGCAGCTCTGGGATGTCTTGGGGTGGGGTTTTGTGGGGTGGGGGGAGGTGGGAGGGGGTGGGTATACAGATGTGTATGTGGAAGGGGAGGGGGGAGCAGGGAAGGCTTTACACGCTGTAGGGTGTACAATGCTTATACAGCTCTGAAACTAGCTGGAGGTCTGTCAGGAAAAAAAAAGAAAAACAAAAAAAGAGGAAAAAGTACCTTCATCTCCATCGCCCCGGGGTACCGTGGGCTGCAGAGGGATGGGGTTGGGTCTCTCTGGCCAGCGGCAGCTGGGTTCAGCCGCAGCCACGACTTCCCGGGTCAAAGGGAATCTTCGCCCAACGTGCAAAACCCTTGCCCTTTTGGCGATCTCTCGTGAAGGTCTCTGCCAACCACGGCTCTCCGGGGCTGGCTGCTGCTGCTGCTTTACCCCGCCTGGGCAATGTGTAATAAAGGAGCAAAAGCGACTCGCCTCAGTCTCCGTGTGCCGAGGAGGTTAGGGCTGGGGATGTGCTCTGTGCTCCCCGACGTGTTGCTCATGTGGGGCACTGTCACGTGGGCAGGGAGCAGTGTCCTTCAGTAAATGGATTCAAAGAAAGAGGAGAAGCTGGGAAGAGAGACTTAGGGGTGTCCTCTTGCTCTGCTCTGACCCTTCTCCTCTTTGAACCCTCGCTCCCATCCCAGCCAGGCTGAATTGCAATTGCAGTCCCTGCAGGGATGCTGATGCAAGCGCTCGGGTCCAGAATTACCTGCTTGTCTGCAGAACAGCCCTGGGTGATGCCTTCATTCCCAAACAAGACCTTACAAGCTCTAGATGAGGGGGTCAGTCTGAAAAATCTCGGTGCCGACACCTGCAGTTGGAGGTGGCTTCTCTCTCCTGATGTCTCCAACCACTGCCTGCTCCCTCTCTGCTACTCTGACAGGTCTCAGCTCCTTTCTACCCACCACCCATCCCTAGCCTTCCACCTCTGAGCACTTCTGGAGTGGCTCCTGTGAAGTTCATGGTGTAGGGAGTCTAGGTGGACACCAGCCAAGGGGGCATTTCTGTTTGGGGGGAAGGTTTGCAGTGGGTTTCTGAAGGGCTGTGGTCTTCTGGCATGCAGGGCAAGCAACCCCTTCGCAGCGAGGCAGTGAAGAAGGGGAAGGTGAAAATGGCCTTTTCATAAGGGCCTGTTCCTCATTGCAACAGCTTTTTGAGGAGGAAATGACAACCAGCTTTAAAAAAAGAAAAGAAAAAGGAACTCGAGCTCTGTGTGGAGAGAGAGGGGCTGAAGGACAGGACTAAAACCCTTTCAGTAAAGGGTGAGGGGCATGCACACCATGTTGGCTTGTATTTCTTTTTTGTTTAATTACCGGTTTTTCTGATCATTATTAATTAGGACTGATAGGAAAAAGACTTTGCTGCCTTGTGAGAAATGCTGGTGTTGTGCTTTTTGCTTCCCCCCCACACCCCTGTGACTGAAAAATTGATGTATCGGGAGGAAGCTTTTATCCCGAGGGAGGAACCTTAATGGCAAAGTCAACATTTAGGGGGGTTTGATCTGCCAGGTTACGTGATCTGGGCTGGTAAACCCAACACCATGAGTGACATCTGATCAGAGCAGAAGAGTTTGCTTCTGAATCAGTCCAGAGTCTGACAGTTTTCATGGAAACTGCTAACTTTGTGGAAAAAAAAACTTAATTGTTGAGATCTCTCTCAACAAAACAAACAAAATAACACCCATTTTAAGGGGTTTTTTTTCCCCCTTTTCTTTGTGTATATGTAGTAATGAAAAGTGTGTCCTTTTGCTGGCACCCATGGCTGGACCATGGTTGTCTGTCTTTGGGTTGGGCTTGTTCAAAGCACTTGGACCTACTTGGCTGTCCTGGAGTTTGTGATCTCTCCTGAGCATCTCCCACCATTCGGGATGTCTAGAAGGACTCAAGGGAAAAATCAAGTCTTGTTCAGTTTCCTTCCCTCCTGGATGCTGGACTCGGGGGTGATTGTTTTTCCTTTGTGACCCTGCTCTTCAAGCACTGGTTTCAGTCACTGTGCCCCCAGTTAGCACTGAAGCACAGCACCGGATCCTGCTCGAGGTGCTGGTGAGCAGCCTGCTCCTAGGTGCCAGCTCTACGTGAAGATCCTGGGAGGTCCAGGGCTTTGGAGAGGATCTGGCTGGCTGGCCTTGCTCTGGCACAGGAGGGCTGGCACCTCTGCGGAAGTGCACGTGGGCAGGCAGATGGGAGAGCACGCCGGTAGTAACCCAGAACGGGTGGCACGTGTGGTGGGGGATTAGTCACGCTGCCTTCAAAAGCCCAGGGTCAGGAGGGATCCCTGGGATTATTTTAATCTGACCTGCGTGGAGCAGTCGTCAGCTTTTCTGCAGGTAGTCCTGCTGTGAATGAAAGGTGGGGATGGTGGCCAAGCTAGAGCTGGTCCATCCTCAAATGCCAGACCACCTACCACCCTGGCTCTGAGGATGGTTTTTAGGAGGCCACAACCTCCCCAGAGGTTTGCACGTCGTAGCAGGTTCCACGTGGAAGAGCGTGGACCGTGGTGGGGGGAGAGTGTCCTTTGGGAAGGTGCCTGGTCTCCCTGCGAAGCTCAGCAGCTGCTGAGCTCGCCAGAAACCGAGGAGCGCTTTCATAAAGGGGGTTTAAGCTTTCAAAGCTTGTTTTCCCTCTGAGGAGTTACAGAACTCACCATTTCATTTAGAGAGCCCCAGAAAACCATCCATCCCAAAATAATATCCCTCATTCAAATGCGGCAGAACAGGGACTCGGGCTGGGTCTGCGCTCCCAGGCGAGCACCCTGCCCACAAATTGCTGGCTCCTCGCTCGGTGTCTCGTTCTGCACAAAGCCTGCAGGAGCCGAGCTCTCCCCGTAAGGGAGAGACAAATCCCCTCTGTCTCCGACAGATGCTTTCTGCCACCCCGAGAGAACATCTGAAAACGTTTTATCTCCTGTCTCTGCCTTCATCCCCTCCCTAAGGGGACTCTCTTCTGTGGAAGAGAAGTTCTGCTGTGTGCAGAAGCGGATCTCTCCCCACCCTGCCAGGAGACAATAAGGATGGAGCAGATCAAGAGTGGGAAGAGGACAAGCAGGGTCCTGTGAGATCCAGCAGATCAGAGAAGGCAGAGGGGAGACTCAGAACACACCATCTCCAGCCTGGAAGTCCCATCCTGCCATGGGAGACCTGAGAAAGATCAAGACTGACTTGATTGCTGTGTAGAAATGGCAAGGGATTTACTGATGAAGCAGCACGGGAAGGGTAGAAGCAGCAGGAGCTGGAACCAGCGTCTTCCCATCTGAAAAACAAGCCCCAGAGAAGTACCTTTAACAGCATAGGTAGTCACCACTGTCAGAGAGATGGGGGTTCTCCAACTCTTGGTGCAGAAACTGGATGCTTTTCTGTAGGAAGGGGTTGAAGGAAACAAAGCTTTTGGGTTCAGCTGAGCTGCTGACACCAGTTGGCTGCGACCTGCAGGAGGTGAGACAATATGCAGAGCATCGCTCTGCTCTGGCCAACCTTGGAGAGACCTCTGGCCTCCTTCCTGGGGAGATGCAGGAGAGGAAACACAGCTGAGCACTTGCTGGAAGTCGTGAGAGCCAGAAGATGCTTTGGGTTGGGTAAGATGTTCCGTCTGCTGGCGGAGAGCTGAGGGAGCGCTTTGCCAAGTGGAGCTTGTTCAGCCTGTGCTGACAGCTTCTCCTGAGCTAAAGCAGATTAGGCTTTGTGACATCGTGGCGTGCAGATGGTTTTCTTAAAAGGCTCTAGCAGTTAAAGTTTTGTTTAGCTCTAGGTACTGGGTGTCTGGGAATCATCACCCCCTTCCCTCTACTCTAGAGCACAGAAAACTTAACTCGGCCCCATGTTTTCCTGGACTCAGCCCAAAATCATAGAATCATAGAGTGGTTTGGATTAGAAGGGACCTTTTAAGGTCATCTAGTCCATCAGGTCATCCATCCTCTGCGCTGAGCAGGGCCATCTGCACCTAGAGCAGGGTGCTTAGAGCCCCGGGCAACCTCCCCTGCAATGGTGCCAGGGATGGGGCAGCCACCACCTCTCTGGGCAGCCTGGCACAAGCTCTCCCCACCCTCAGTGCCAAAAATTTCTCCCTTCTCTCTGGTCTAAATCTCCCTCTTTTAGTTTAAACCCATTAGTCCTTGTCCTGTCCCGACAGGCCCTGCTCGAGAGTCTGTCCCCATCCAATGGGGTGATGTGGTTCAGCAGGAGACAGAGGAGCCTGCAGCAATTACAGAGGATAAACACAGCTCTTGGCTGCGTGCTGTCAAGTGCCATCCTCTCTTGCAATTCTAATCAGGGACACAAAAAGCCTCTCCTGCCAGCAGCGTGAGGAAGAGCATTTGTATGGAGAGCACAGATCACCTGGCTGGTGTTACTGGAGGAGCTGTGCAAGCCCAACCTTCCCGGATTGATTTAGGAGCTCTGGCAAAGGCTGCTGGGGGCTCGCAGGCAGCGATGAGCTGATGTTCCTGATCCTTGGAGCAAATGAGATGGAGCCTGGCCTTGTCAGGCCCTTCTCCCATCATCGCTTAGAGGACCTCTGTAGGATGGCAGGGAAGAGGAGCACGTTGCATCCTCTTTCTCCAGTCCTGAGGTCCTTGGCATGTTCTCCCCAGCTGAGTCCAGGCTCCCCATGCCTGATGGGAGGAACCTTCTCAAAGCCTCCACAGCAGAGGATAGAGCCTGGCACAGCCTGCCCAGGCTACAGCAGCTCATCTCAATCCCCCGTACTGGGTCCTTTTGGAAAGCTTGGTGGTGGGCACACTGGTGCCCTCTCCAAGGACCATAGCTGGGAAGAACAGTCCTCTCCCACCACAAGCGTGCAGAAGGATGGTGTAGATTCTGAGACCATTTCACAAGTGGAAGGCAAGTTTGAGATGCAGCTTGGGCTGCTCATCCTCAATATCCCAAGCTCCAGCGAGCTCAGTTTGCAGGCTGTTCAGAATCACAACGGATCCCAGCGTGGTGGAGGTTGGAAAGGGACCGCTGGAGATCACCTTATCCAACCCCCCTTCTCCAGCAGGGTCACCTAGAGCAGGCTGCCCAGGATTGCATTGTCCAGGTGGGTTTTGAAAGCCTCCAGCTTTTCTGAAGCCTCAGCCCTTTCTAAAAGCACAGGTCACTTCGACGTTGAGGGAGCTGCCCCCAATGCCTGGATGGTTTTAGCTCCATTTCTTAAGGAGGAAGGTTTGTGCAACCTCACACAGCGTGTTCCTTCCCTTTTCTTAAAGGATCTGAATCTTTGGGCCGGTTTCACTCTAACCTGGCAGCGTTTCTACTCTTAGGAGCCTGCTGGTTGTGTGAAAATGGGTTCTGGGGTATAGCAGAGCTCCTCAAATCCCCTCCCCACAAGAAAACTGATGCTGTGGGCTCTCTGCAAGCTGCAGAGGCAAGCAGCCTGCTGAGCCCATGCAGGAGCTGGTGAGCCCTGGAGTGCACCAGAGTCAGCTTCATGGTTAATTTACAGGTCCCCTGTGGAGGCAGATTGAGGTGCCGAGCAGAGCTTGTAGATCAAGGATGCCCAGATGCTTAAAGTTTGTGCTTTGAGCCTCTAGAGAGTTCATTGCACCTCCGCCTTGGAGGATAGCTTGCCTGCACCAGCTCTTCCTTCATCCCAGCATCCTTTCTCCGAGATGTGGTCAAACAGAGCCCGAGGTTAGAGCAATCCCTAGAGCTTGGTGAGGCAGCTGGGCAGAGAAGTACCCCGAGACGGGCACCAGCAGCCTGGCAGGGGTGAACTCACCATGGTGCAGCTGGAGGACAACCAGGTAGAGACCTAGGGAAGAGCTGCTTCAGCCACAAGCCTCTGCAGCCAGCCTCTGCCTTTCGCCGGGGCCTGGGGGGAGGCAGCGGTACCTTTGGCAGAAGGAACGGTCCCTGTGCTGCTGCCAGCTGGGGTTAAACCACAACAGTCCCTAATGGACAGGCAGCAGGAGAATTACTGGGACAAAGGTTGCTAAAAACAAGACTTTTTAAAAATTATTTTTATATTTTTTTTTCCCCCCTTTCTTAAAGGAAAGGGAACATAAAATCCAGAGTAAAGCTCAAGGGGAGGGCATGGGAGTCTTGCGGGAAACCTTGGGGATTTCTGCACATCCTGCTGCTGCAGAGCCACCCCAAAGAGCCAGCTCTAGGGCCACCACACAGCTGGACCACCACAGCCTGGGACAGGGACCACCCTCCAGCCGGGGCTTTTGGAGGGACCCTCCTGCTCCAGGGAGGAGGATGTAAAACCTCCGTCTCCCAGCAGAGCAGGACACTAAAACCTCCATCTCCCAGCAGAGCAGGACACGGAGGAGGGCTGGGCAGGACCAGCCCTGGGAGCTCCCAGCAGAGGCCAAGGGAACATTCCCATATAAAGAAGCAATAAAAGCAACTGGCTTGAGGCTTTGCTGTTCCTCCTCCGCACTCCCCAGCATCAGCTCCCAGCTACTGCCCCTGAGCTGGACATTGAGGGGGGCTCAGGGTGCCTGGGGTACAGCCCTTCCTCCAGAGGGGCTGCTGGGCACCTCTGCCACTCTGCTCTCTCATCCCCACTCTAAACCAGGGCTGGGCACATGACAAGGAACAGTTTTGGGTGTTGCAGGGCTGGTGATACCTTTTAGGGGCAGGAGGGACAGCCTTGTCCCCAAGGAGAGATGCCTGCTGGGGCTACCCCCCCTCTCCCCTTGCTGCATCTCCTGAACGGACACTGAGGGCAGGGCAAGGAACCAGAAAGCCCCTCTCAGGTGGATTTTCCCCAAACTGCACAGCTTGCACCCCCATTTCTCCTGCTCCCAGGGTCCCTGGAGAGGGGTGGATGCCCCTCCAAAGCTGTCCCTTGATTCCCTTCTCTTCAGAGGCTCCTTAAGCAGGGCACAGTGCCCAGGGGTGCAGCTCAGCCTCCTTGGTCTGCAGTGATCACTCTGCTGCCATGCCCTTGCTCGGGACACCTTATGTGATCCTGTCCCTGCCACCCCAAAAACCCATGCACAAATACAACAGGGTGTCACAAGCCTTGTGCTGCCCATCCTTGAGGGCCTCGTGGACCTCCACGAGCTCCTGTGTGGCTGCTGCAGCCCTCCTGGCTTTGCTGGAAGCTGTGATTTCACTGGATGTTCAGCTTTGAGTTTTGTTTGGGTTTTTAGTTTGGGGCCCTTTTTCCGTCACAAGCCAGGGCTCAGAACCAAAAACCAAACAAAGGGATAAATGTTTAAGGCTCAAAGACTGAAAAAAAAGTAAATAAAGGAAATGGGGAGGAGAAAAAAAACAAAACCCAAACCAAACAACTCAAGTTTTTCTTAACCTGGTCTTGTGCTTTGGGACTGGCCATCCAGCCAGTGTTTACCAGCCCTGGATTAGCAGATTCTTGTAGCCAGAGAAGCTGATGGAACAAAAGACAAGGTCTTGTGAGCCTAAAGAGTGGCTTCTGCCAACCTTTTGCTGATCCACGGGACATATTGCAGGGGAAAAAGCAAGAGGAGCGAGGGAAAAGAGCAAGGATCCTCTGTGTGTGTCCCTGCACAGCCGGGTGGCTCTGGGCTCTGCTGGACACCCCAGGCTCTGCTTCTCTGTGCTTTAGGGACCCCACTGAGGTGGCCACGGTCCACTTCTAGAGCTGGGAGCAGCAACGTGGGGTCTCCTCCTGATGTGGAATAGGGATGGGTGCAGGCCCTCGGTTCAGCCCTACGATGCATTGCTGCAGCCTCACCCTGCCTCAGTTTCCCCAACCTCCTGCAAACCAGTCCTTTTTGGTCCTTACTTGGCCCGAGCTCTCCAAAGGGTGATGAAATGGGTACCCCAGCACGTCCCTCACCTCTGAACCATCACAAAACATCTGGTCCAGTGCAGCTCAGCATGTCCACATCTGGTCTCCACTCAGCGAGCACAGAGAGGGCCCCTCACCCGTGTAAGCCAACTGGCTGTAAAACAACCTCCAGCAGCACAAATGAGAAACCTGACAGGTTACGCCGTTTTTCCCCAGCTGGAGATTGCTGCCTTAGAGCTGAGGCTTTCAACACCCTCCCCCCAAACCCCAAATAATGCTCCAATCCTTCCCCACCCCCAGCAGAACAATGGACTACAGCTCATTTAGTGGCCCCACTCGCCGTGCAGTTCCACCCTGCGTGTTCCTGTGATTCCCATTACGCCCGATTCTTGTGGTTAATGCAATCTTCTGATCAACTCCAAGGATTAAATGCCATTAAGGACCCTGGGGAATGGTCTTTCCCAGCTGCAAGCGGATGGTGCAGGGATGCTGAGGACGGGCACGTGAGTGTGGTCCGAGCTGGTCGAGAGGAGGAACGGGGGGTAAAGGGGTGGCAGGGGGCAGGGCTCTCCCCTCCATCACTGGTGACAGCAGCAGCTTCGTAGGTAGAGTCTGCAGTGAACCCAGGGGAAAAAAAAAAGTGAGAGATGGGTAAACAGGAAACCGTTTCGCAACCCTCTGGTCTCCAAAGCTTCCCCCTGGTCTCCAAAGCTTCCCCCTGCTCGGCTCAGCTCCTCAGCCCTGTGCTGCAGACGACGCTGCCTGCCCCGAAGCCTCCCCAGCGATGAGGTGGCTCCTGTGTTGACCGTGGGTTTTGGAGCAGGCAGGGAGACAGAGCTGCCCTCCCATTTGTAACTTGGTTGTGGGGTTTGTTTTTTTTTTCTTTCTGTGGAACTTGCTGGTTTGGCTGGGGTTTTTTTTAACTTGGCATACACAAGGCAGCTGGGTTTGCAGCTTCTCCTCTGGGTAAGAGGAGACGTCTCGTTTGACTTCAGGCACTTTGATGGAGCAACTCCAAACCTGAAAGAAACCGAGGGTATGGCCAGTGCTTCCTGATGGGTGTTCCCAAAATATTATTGTTCTTTCCAGGCCCGGAGAGGGTTTAGCACAAAACCCCAGGGGAACAAAAAAAAAAATATCAACAAGATGTCCCATGCTGAGGCCTTTTAACTCTCACTTTGCTCCAGGGGAACCGAAGTCCCCAGGTCCTAGTTTGGAAGGATTCCCAGTCTTCTAGAAGTCACGCTATCAAAACAGGGCAGGGAAGTACTTCTCAGCAGGCTGGGAAGCTGGCCGTGTACCGAGCACGCTGAGGTGTTGATAAGGGCTTGGTGCCTTGTGCCAAATGTCTCCATGCTCGTGTCCCTCCTTCCCCCCCCTCAGTTCAGTGGTGTCACAAGCTCCACCGTCCAGCAAACCCAGCTTCTGCAGACCACAGAGAGCAAAGATGTTTCCTGTGGTGGGATGTATTTATATATATTTATATCGGCCAGGAGGGGTGAGGCTTTGGCACCCAGGACCTTCACCGTAGGCAGTTCTCCTCTCTCCCTCCCCACCTCTCTCTGCAGGAGCTGAGGTCATCCCTCAGTGTCATCTAAATGAAGGACAAACCACCCTGTCCCCTTTCAAGCAGAGGGTTGGCAGGAGTCAGGAAACCTTCCCTCGTTTGTGGATTTACTGGCAGACACCCCGAGGATGCTGGTTCCTCCTGGGGGAGCAAATTTTCTGGCTGGGCATCCCCTCCTCCCCACGCAGGGGTCTGCCACTGGCCTTCCCCTCCACTGCTCTTCCTGGCCCTGCTCCCCACAGCCGCTGAATCCTGCAGCAGCATCTTCTTCTGCTTTGAAGCTTCTGCAGAAGCTCCCAGAAGCTCTTGTGGTGCATGGACACGCTCCCACGCAGGGCAAAGGAGTCTTCCCCTTGTGCTCACAGCCAGAATTGCAAACATCGCCCGGTTAGCAGCGGTCACCGCAACCTTCTGCGTAGGCATAGGTCCCACCAGCGATAGGATCAGCAGCTCTGTCCCACCAATGATAATATCAACAGCTCTGTCCTACCAACGATAGGATCAGCAGCTCTGTCCCACCAATGATAGGATCAGCAGCTCTGTCCCACCGATAGGATCAGCAGCTCTGTCCCACCAACAATAGGTTCAGCATCTCCTTTCCACCCACAACAAGATCAGCAGCTCTGCGTACTCTTAGATCATTAGCAAGGTCCTGGATGAGAAAGAACTTGGAGGGGGCTAAGCACAGCTTCAGAGTCACATGTGCTCAGGCTGAGCTCAGGTCCTGCAAAGCCAACGCGCGGATCACGTCCTTGGAAGCTGGCAGCTCGCCTGGAGAGGTGGGAAAGCAGCAGGAGTCAGTGTCTCCGGGAGCTTAGTCGCTCCCTTCTCCAGACACCGACACTCCAGCAGGAAGGGGGCTATTGCTGCGAGGCCAGCGTGGGCAGGGAGGCTGGTCACAGCTGAGGTGGCAGCGTCACAATGGACCCACTGACAGAAGTGACTTTGTCCTTGCCTGAAGCTGGTGGTTCCCGTAGTTGAGCAGATCAGTCTGCTTTAACTTCACCATCTTCAATTTGGCTGTCAAAGTCTGGTTGTCCCCTAGCAAGTCCAGCAAGAGAAGCAAGCAGTGCTTGCAGGGCAGATGCCTGTCTGGAGATGACATCTGTACATCTAAGACGGGGGGGTGATTCGCAAGCGTCAGAGATGCAGATGTCTCTCCACAGGCTCCAGCTGGAGCACCCGTAGATACCCAATCTCCTTCTTACCCTAAGAGACTCTCTTTGCCAGCGTGCATTTTAATGTAGACTGGGGGAGGTAGGTCAGCCACAAGCACGTCACGTGCTGGCCACAAAGAGCCTGGAGGGATCTCAGCCTGGGTGACAGACCCTTGGCAAACCTTTCTCTGACCCAACAAGGACCTGCCGATCTGTCAGGACAGTCCAGCTTGGAGTCGGGGTCCCCTTTGAGGTGCTGTACCAAGACCTTCTGTGGGGTTGGGGAAGCTTTTTAGGGTTTCCCTCAGGTTCCCTTCTTGTGCTCCATGATGATGACACGTCCCCAGCTAGCACCAGGTTGCCCAGGAAGGTCACGTAACGCTGTACAGAGCCGTTACCGTGCCAGGGGGGACACCACAGAAAAGAGACCCTGTCGCTGTTTATGCCGGGAGCGGAGAGACGCAGCAACATATAAGTTCAGCAAGAGCAGGCAAAAGAAGCTACTTTATTAATTTACAACCCCATTTTTATACCCCAGCCCCATAGGGCGATTGGTCAGCAATCACACATCTCCTAGGGTGATTGGTTAAAGTCCTACAGCACCTATTTCAAAATATTTTTACAATGTACCATAAACAAAACTTATCGAAACACCATGTGCTAGTCTAGTTTACAAAACCGTCCTACTATTTCTCATAACACGTGTGAGAAAGGCAGGGTTCTCACAGAATATTGTGAGAACCTAGGAAAATTCCTCTGCTAGCAGCTTTTCAGCATCCACAAGACCCGGCGTTGTAAGAGGGTCAGGAAGCAAGAACACGCTCCAGGCACCGAGCCAAGAGAGAGAAGCTCCCTTGTGGGCGGCCTGATTCCCCACGATGAAATAACGGCGCGCTGGAGCGACCCGTGTGCGAGCTTTGCTGGGTTGTAATAATAATAGATGGTCCTAATTGGAGTTAATGACCCGATGGATGCCTTTGTCAAGCGCTGAACAAGCCCAGGCAGCCAGCAGAACCCCCGATGCCTCATGCCTGCGGTTGTTGAATGTCGGTGTCAAACGGCGAGGTCCCCTCATCCTGCCTTAGAACCTGGGAATTATTTACTTTTAAAGCTGCTCCTCACAAGGCTGAGCCGTTAGCAGTCACTCACTGGGCATTTCTAGACAGGTCCCATGTTTGATTTCCCTCCCTTTTTTGGCAGCCTGGGCTGGTACCCACCAGTTGTACCCTCGGGTCTGCGACTCATGGGGCAAGCCCAGTTAAAGCCACTGAGGACGTCCCTTAAAATCCCACCTAAACCTCCTCTAGGGCAACTTGAGGCTGGTTCCTCTTGTCCTGCTGCTTGTTTCTTGGGAGGAGAGACCAACCCCCACCTGGTTCCAACCTCCTTCCAGGTTGATGCTGACCAAGACTGAGCTGTGGAGCAAGGAGAGGCTGAGCTGTGGGAAGCCAAGCGAAGGACAAAACACAGCCTCGGGCGGGCTTGTCACCCTGAATCAGCTCCTGAGGCTCCGTGGAGCTTCAGAGAGCAACCCAACTCCATCACCGTGACGGTACCTGCTGTGGTGGAGGGTCCCATCCTCCCCAGAGCATCCCCTCACCGCAGGCAGCCCATCAGCAACCCCAGCCTCAATTACCAGCACAGACCAGCTACTGGGGGGGGGAGAGGAGGAGGGAATTCCATTCATCTGCAGTAGTGTTTGCTCTCCGTGTCTGGAACAACTCGGCACCACCTGCAGAACAGGCTTTTTTCCCCTTCCCCCATCCTGATGCATGCGGGTCCCGGGGAGGGGTCGGTGTCCTGGAGCCCAGCCCAGAGCTGCATCTGCACTAACAGGGCTCAGGGATGGATCCGTTTCTCGGGAGGTTTGAAGGGGCTCAGCCGTTCCCTAAAATAACATCCCTAACCCTGTGTTTTAACCTCTCGGAAAACACAGCCCCGGCCCTTTCCAGACACCGAGGAAGAAATTGCAGGTTTGGGGTATTTTTTTTTGCTGCGGCTTCAAGGGAGTTTATTTTCTCTCGGGCTGCATTTTCCAGGACGGCACTTCCTGAGAGAGCTGCTTGTCTGGGAGCTTTCAGCATGAGCTCAGCCCCTTGGTCATCTGGAATCCCCGGGGTCAGTGGGTCAGCCACTGGTGACACGAGTTTGTAGCATCTTAACTGGATCTGAGCCTTGCTGGAGGGGCAGCAAACCTTGACAACACAGAGGGTACAAACGGGGGTGGTGGGGACATGGAACCAAATAATCCAGAATAAATGATTTTGGATTCGAGACTGGGCCTGCAGCTCTCATCTCGGTATGGCTGGGGCTGGCACTCCTGCTTTTGAGCTGAGGTGTGGGTGGGCAGGGGTGGGCTGGGTCCTGCCATCTGCCCGAGGTGGCTCACGGTGCCAGGCAGCCTGCCAGCCCGCTGCCAGCCAAGCGGAGTGAGGCAAGAGGCAAAGCAGAGCTAAGTTTATGCCTTAAACCCCAAAACCACACGGAGAGGAGGTTGGCAGTCTGGGGGGAGTCACCACCGTCCCCTCTCCATCGCAGCCTGGAGCCGTCCTGAACTGCACATACCAATTAAACCCCGCGGGTTTGGAGCTCTGCAGAGCAAAACTCCTTGGCAGAGGTATTTTAGAACTCCAGCTAAGCACGTGACGTGCTCTCTGGTTGGGGACAGTGGTGACTGGTAAAAATAGAGCCAGTGGCTCCTCATCCAGCCACCCCAAGCTCTGTCAGGTCCAGGAGACTGTCGACAAACAGCTCCTGCAAAATAAACAGCCCCTCATTCCCTCTTCGCCGGGGACGCGGTGGGCTGTGGTTCGACTCGGGTAAGAGCAACATGCTGCAATTAAGCATTAATAAATTAATGCATCCTGAGTGTTGGGATGCATTGGTGTTGGGGCCTGTGACTGGCTGGGATGCTGCTGCAAGCCGTGTCCAGAGCTGGAGAAGGCTGTGCTCTCTCTGAGTCCAGGGTACAGTTTTTGCCTTGTTCCTCTGCTTCTCCATCCTCCTCCTCACAGTTATCAGCCCCCCAAGCGTGTCAGATGAAAACACATTATTGTCAGCCCCGCAGCATCCCAGTGAAGGCATCCCAGCATCATCTTCAGCCCCGCAGCATCCCAGTGAAGGCATCCCAGCATC